>JARHVA010003399.1:1457500-1602500 GCA_037957365.1 Torreya grandis | reverse complement strand
TTTGCATTTATTTTGGAATAAATTGATTGTCTCCTTTTTAAATGATCAAAGTGATATCCAATTCTCTATGCCTCTTGTACCTACTTGGACCTAACCACTAGAATTAGGAGATTGAGTCCTAAAAGGGAAGGGTGAGTGAAGTCAAGAGGTCTAGAGTGGAATACAAAAACTTGTTTATTTATAAATTTTTCACCCCTATTATTGAGATTTAAAAAATTCATATATGCAATAAGATATGAACTGTGATCATATCGTAGTTATATAATTTCATTGGGTATGTAAAAGTCACTCTCAATGTTGCATGCAAATTTAGAAAGGTTTCTTATCCCTTGGGTCAAAATCACCTCCCACTCTAATACTTATTTTGAGATAATAATCATTGGTATAGATGTTTCTAACATGGACATTCTGGTAAATTGAATTTTGTTTTTTTATACCTACACCAGCTCATTGTGGTTCCCTACCCTCTCTTCCTTCTATATTCCAAAAAAAGGGGATCAATTCATCTCAAAGAATGATAAAATAAACCTAAAAAGAAATCTAAAGGTGATCAAGACTCTCATTATGAAATAAAATCAATGTATCATGCATCATTTAGGTTTATAATGTGATAAAAGGGGGGAACCAAAGGTATCTCTATCAAGAGTATAAACATTTGACTGGTAGTAGAAAAATGACTAAACTCCATGAGATTTTTGTTTATACTTTAAGGAAACCATTGTGAAACCTACAGTTTATTCTAGGTCTTTTCTAAAAATATTTAAACAAGGATAAAATAAAACCACTCCTTCACACATATATCTAAGGTATGGGTAAAGCTAGTATGTTACATGATGTTTTGGGAGCTTCTTTCATATATCTAATTTGATTATCTTTCTAGGATATGATTTATGCTCACTTTGTAACTGGTAGCTAAATATTTTGGGTCCTTAGATACTCTATAGTATTCTCCCTATAAGTCACCATTTTTTTGGGTCAAACATACACCACCTTCAAAAAAAAATTGAGTAAGGGCCCATTTCAGCCTAAAATCAACTAGCTATGGTGGGTGAATCACTTATTGATGTTTATCGTGCATTTAAAAATGATAAGATTTTTAAAGCATTCTTATGTCTAGGTTTTTGACTAAGAATAATTGACTTAATGCTAATAATATTTTCCATTACCCTAACTATCTAATTTTTCATTATTTATTTTACTCGGGCTAACCTATTAATGGTTTTTGAAAGTTTCCTAAGTGTGTAGGTTCTCTGAGATTGCTCTAGGATATTCCTATGTTTAGATCTTTTGTTTAACATTTCTCTTCAGCACATAAGTTCTTTGAAACTTTTGTCCATTAGATATTCTATTAAAATTTAGAT
This sequence comes from Torreya grandis, assembly GCA_037957365.1. NCBI lineage: Eukaryota > Viridiplantae > Streptophyta > Pinopsida > Cupressales > Taxaceae > Torreya > Torreya grandis. Next base: position 1,601,139 of record JARHVA010003399.1, on the reverse strand, counting down.
ATCCCAAAATTCATAGTCCTTAATCTTGGTGAAGTTTTACACTTTGATAGTCAAATAAATCAATGCCACACGATGAAAGTCCACTAATCCATGGCTATTATAACACTTATAAATTTTTCTATCTTCCAATCAAGTGGAGAAGTGATATGTTTCCAAGTGTCATATTCTCACTCACCTGGTGACTGATAAGATCAAATTTTTAGTACACATAAGTTTGAGATAAGTGAATAAGCAACAACTATCCACATGTTACAATCTCACAACCCCATTACTGTCAAAGCATTCTAAAAAATTTATAAGTCTTCTAGGAAATTATAATTCCAAGATGTTACCAAGTGTCATTATCCCACTCATCTAGGATTCTATATAATAAAAGGGGTAAGTACAACACTTCTAAAGAAGTGGAGAATAGAGATCTTGTCAAGTGTCACAACCCCATTTACCTAAAGCCTATGTAAATATGAAAGGATAGTATGATATGCTTGAGGAGAGTGAGATCATGGATTTTTCCAAGTGTCACCATCATAAGGGCCCGAGATGGTAATAAGTGTATAACAAGGTAGAGAATGAACCAAGATGGATTAGGGAGGTAGAATTTCAATACGTGTCCCCAAAATTATATAAGAGTCTGGCAGCCTCAAGATAATGCTTCTAGGAAGAGAGGGAAGTTGACAAGTTTCAGATAAAATCTAACAAAACACTCACAACCAATTATATAAAGTGTTATTACTCTATAAAGTACCTTGTTTGAAGATGTACAAAACACACCCTTACCCTAGCTGATACAATTAGAACTTCTCAGAGTGTGGGTGACTCTATATCGAGAAGAACCTCTAGAGAGGGTTGGATCCCTTAATATTTATTAATTAAATCTAATCTAATATGATTTTTGAGATGAAAAGGGAAAGGGAAAATTGAAAATAAATCCTATCTAATTGGGTGATATACTTGAATTTCTTATATTCTTTGGAAACTATTGAAACTGATGCACATATGTGAGTCAATAAAAGTTATATATTGCCCTTAAGAATAAATATTTTAGATGAAGGATTAATATAACTTTGGATTACAAAATTCCTTTTTTACCTCTTCAAATGACCTATAGAAGGTGAGACAGAAAGCAATAGGTAAGGAATGAACGTACCAAAATGAGATATAGTCTCATTGATATGTTGATAGACAATCAATTACACTCTGTTATCTATCAAAACTCATATGCAAAAATAAAAATATCCTTTATTGATGTATAGTCTAGATTACAATTTCTATTTTAGCTTCAATAATCAATTAATAATGGCCTAAAAAAACCAATATATATTTTTAAAAATAACCCAAAGCCAAAGTGGTGTTTAAAAGAGAAGATGATATCATCTTGATGTGAACTCAAGTCAATTTTGAGTTAAAATTAATTATAATATTCTTTAAATATCTCCTTCTTTATTTATCATTCAAGAAACCTTCTTTTAAAATTGGTGGTCCCATTTTGATATCAACTCAAGTATATTTTGAGTTCAAAATAAATATAATATCCTTCAAAAATCTTATAATTTTCTTGTTTTGCAAGAAATCCATTTTGGCATTAAAATAAGAAATGGTGGGCCCCATTGACTTGGTCGACTCTCCTTACATGTAGTCAATGCCCTTATTTGGTGTCTATCTCCACTTGAAGTTATCTTTAATTATTTTAATATCATTCTTTAAATGATAACAAAGGAATATTACATGATGTTGGTCAACTAGTCAACTGAAGCTTTGATTGGAAGTTTAAGGCTAGTTAACTCCACTTGGCTCCTCCTTGCATAAACTAGCATTTAAAATTTAAAAATATATGAGTATACATAATAATATTAGATATGGAATGTGGTAACTCTAAAATTAATTCATTTAATATATTTTCAATGTCATTCTTTACTTGCTTGATTGACCAATTAGGCCTATTAGGCCTAATAGCCTATCTTATTACATTTGGACTCCATTAAAATTGAAACAAGATGACATGAAACCTAAAAAAATAATTAAATAGACTTGTAACAAACTTTATCATCACAAGATATGTGATTTTGATGAGAAAATACTCACCATTCAATTAGCAAGATTGACTAGACCTATTTTACTCCATTTTCCTACAGACTAGCCTTTTTATTAAGATGGTTGGGATGATTCTAAGATGATTTATGATAAAATTAAAATTTTAATATGAATAAAAAATCTTAATCTTCTAGATCCATTGATTATATTTCATTGAACTATCTTATACTTCATTTTACATGTTTTTTCCTATAAAAAAACATGATTTCTACCCTCATCTGTACAAATCCATGCATAAAATTAGCATTTATAAAATAATTTATTAGTTTAATTTGTATTTTTAAAGGTTTTGGGTTTATCCATGATGATTTTATGGCAATAAAATCAACTTTTTTCAAAATTGATTTTTTGAGGGTTTAGGAGGGCTCTAAAGCTAAATTTTCAAAATGATGATTCATAAAGTAAAAACATCCAAATACAAAAATATTTCCATTTATGTGTATAAAACCAACCCCCCTAACATCCCTTAAAATAATGGGTTTCCTTGCAAAATATATGAAAAGTTGTCACAGAAAAATCTGCTTATGAGGTTTTGATTACATTCTGGGCTACCTACACTCTTAATGATTGTTCATAAATCATAGGCCCTTATCTATTATTGATTTTTAATTAATTATAAGTACATATGGGTCCTCGAATAATACTAATAGTGTTCATCTATACTCCACATGTGGTGAAATATATGAGCATCTGAATAGGAGGCTTAGAACTTCAAAAAGTGAAAAGTTCACCCAAAAAAAATAACTCTTCACCTAATTACTAATGAATAAAAAAATATCATGGGGTATATACCATGATATAAAAACACTCTAAAATCATATTTTACGTGAAAATTCAAAAAACTTCTTTTTGGCCCATATGCCTATTTACTTGCATAAGCTTGTATGAGCATCATTTGCTTAAAATTTAGAGTTTTGACAATATTTAAAGGTATGATTATGATGTATAAACATCATCCCATAATTTTAAAAAGTTTACATGGACTTATAAACTTATATGGCACTCCATAATGATGCTTTCTCCAATGGTGATCTCCAACATACATGCTAAGGACTGTTACAAAACAACAAGTATCTTCACTCATCCAATGGCTATGAATTTTTTTCAAAAGGTTTCTCAAGTCATGATTACCTTGTGTAAAAATATTTATGTCTTGAAAACACCTATAACTCCCATAAATATCAAATTTATCTTAAAATAAACCCCTATGCATGGATTGTCTACATATTTGAACTTGATAATGCTCTTTTGAAATGATAATGACCCCTTTACAATCATTTTTTGATTTTTTATACCAAAATTAGTGATTTTATGCCATAATTTCTAGTTTTAAAGGGATATTTAATAGTTTAAAAAAGTTTCAATTGATAGGGGTAGTAATTTGACCTTGATAGGATAATTTACTAATAATTTTGGAAATTTTTAGGGGTTGACCATCCTGCTAGTCAACTCAAAAACATTAGATAAAATTGAAAAACTTGGACATACACTAAAACTCTAGAAGGTTTTTGTAGACAAAGACATAAACAAGACAACTGACACAAACCACACAAACATGTGCATGTATACCCTTATTTGAAAGGACAAAAAAAAAACTAGAAAGGGAAAAACAACTAATAAAATCATGTACGGATGTGCACTTAGAGGGAAAAAAAAGGTAGTCTATTGTGTACAAACTATCCTCCACCTTGTTGGTCCTCCTAAATGAAAAAGAGAGCTATTTGATGCACCATAGAATCTTGAAATGCATTTTCCATCTCTTGATATCTCTTTTCTACAATTAGGAGCAATTATAAGCTCATGTCTTCTTGATGATTCAACTAAGATCCCAACCTCCATCCTTAGGTATATTTATTACAGGTATGGATCCAAGACCCAATTATCATGCTCCTAGATTTGTGTACTTTACAAGAACATCTTCAATTGCTCATCTTTTATAAACTAGTGATCATAATCATGTAGACCAACATATTATATGTCCTTTGTCATATTTTCAAGGCTGACCTTTAAGGGAGATGGATCTAATTTTATGACTTCTTGAGACCATTTGTGTTCATACTTAGCTCAAAAACTAGATAAACATCTAAAAATGATGAGAGAGGTTGATAACCATGCTTGAGATGTTCAAACATGTTATTTTCTAAGGAAACAACCACTTTTTACTTGGTGAATTCACTCTTCTCATCTTGCAATGGACCACATTCAAGTAAAGAATACCTAAAACAAAAGATATCAAACAAATCTAAACACTTGTTCTCATGAACTTGAAGTAAAATTAAGACTTTTTCACTATGATCATAAGGCTACATGTTATCTTCAACTTCTTGTGCTGATTGCTACACTTTTTCTATCACTTCTACAAGCTCATGTTCTTCATGATGGATGACAGCCATTGTTGGATCAATGATTTCATGAAAAACACCTTCAACTTGAAAAACTAAAGTATTTTCCTCTTTAATTTATCATCTACTCTTGCTTATTTTAATCCTATAAAAAACCTCTTTGACCTCATCAATTTCATCCTAAACACTGAGTGTGTCTATCATGATGTCTTCTATATGATCATGCAATACTCTTTCATCTCCATCTACATCAACTGCAACTTCATCTTTTGCCTCAGAAAAAATGAGTTCCTTCTCTAGGATAGCCATAATAGATCCTTGAGAGTATTTAATAAGATGAGAAAGATCCAATGGTTGTGCCATAGATACTTGATTTTTATTTTGATGTCGCTAAACCTGAACAACTGTCACCTCCTCTCTCTACTATATTATTTATTGAATTACTTTCCATGAAGGAAAGTACCCTGGATTTTGAGGGGGGAGGGGTGAGGGATGAATTTAAATAGTTACTTTAGGGTTTATTTCATGATTTGAGCTTATGCTTGGTTCTTGTATTTTATTCTAGGTTGGAAATTTGGGTTTAAGATCTTCTGGTATTGTAAGTATTGCAATTTAAGACATGATTGGGAAAGTTTGTTGTTGAGATGGACTTAAAATCCATGGATATTGATATGGGGTAGAAAAAGGTATTGATGTTTAAGATTGAGATTTCTTATTAAATAAATCTTACTTGTAAGCTGATAACTCCTTAGCAATCATTTGGCTTACCTTCTTCATTTCCTCTATCTCATCATAAAAATTTAGAGAGTTTTGGAAGGGTGATTGATCTTGGAATGGGTGAAGCTCATATAGATGAGGTTAAGATGCATGTAGATCATGGTTATAGGACTAGTATGCATATTCATACTACTAATAAGGCTCTATATACTCTTGATATGAATGATATGGGTCATGGGGATCATACTATAACTATTGAAAGGGAGAAAAATGATGAAATTCTTCTTTGTAGGCTGCCATAGCCTAGAAATTCATGAGGATAATTTTAATTATTTTAAATAATTTACCTTTTACCATGAGATGAGGACCACAGGGGTACTAAAAACTAGATCTAAAGATGATGTACTACAAGCTTGTCCCACTAGACATGCCAAAAATTGTTATCACTCTAGAGAGCACCCTATTTGAAGATGTACAAAACACATCCTCACTCTAATTGATAAAATTAGAACTTCTTAGAGTGTGGGTGACTCTATACTATGAATAACCTCTAGATAAGGATGGTTCCCTTAAGATTTATTAAATAAATTTGATCTACTATGATTTTTGGGATGAAAATGGAAAGGCAAAACTCAAAGGAAATCCTATCTAATTAGGTGATGCACCTAAATTGCTTATATTATCTAAAAACTATTGAAATTAATGCACACATGTGAGTCAATAAAATTTCTATATTTCGCTTAAGTATATATATTTTATATGAAGGATTAATAGAAATTTGGATTATAAAATTCCTTTTTTACCTCTTCAAATGACCTGTAGAAGGTGAGATAGAAAGCAATAGGTGAGTAATGGACCTGCCAAAAATAGAGATAATCTCACTGATATGCTGATACACAATTAATTACACTCTATTATCTATCAAAACTCATATGTGAAAATAAAAATCTCTTTTATTGATGTATGGTCCAGATTATAATTTCTATTTTAGCTCTAGGAATCAATTAATAATGGCCTGAAATAACCTATATATATATATATATATATATAAAACCTAAATCCAAAGTGGCATTGCAAAGAGAAGAGGATATCATCTTGATGTGAACTCAAGTCAATTTTGAGTTCAAATTAATTACAATATTATTTAAATATCTCCTTCTATCTTTATCATTCAAGAAACCTTATTTTTGGCACTGAAAAATTAGTGGTCCCATTCTGATATCAACTCAAGTATATTTTGATTTCAAAAATAAAGACAATAGTCTTAAAAAATCTTTTAAATTTTTTTGTTTTATAAGAAATCCATTTTGGTGTTGAAACAAGAAATGGTGGGCCCCATTGACTTGGTTAACTCTCCTTACATGTAATCAATTCCATTATTTAGTGTCTATCTCTACTTGAACTGATCTTAAAGTATTTTAATATCATTATTTAAATGATAACAAAGGAATATTGGTCAACTAGTCAACTAAAACTTTGATTAGAAGTTCAAGGCTAGTTAACCCCACTTGGATCCTCCTTAAATAAAATAGCATTTAAAATTTAAACATATATTAATATCCATAATAATATCATATATGGAATGTGGTAACTCCAAAATTAATTCATTTGATATATTTTCAATGCCATTATTTACTTACTTGATTGACTAATTAGGCCTAATAGCCTATCTTCCTAAATTTGGACTCCATTAAATCTAAAAAAATATGCCATAAAACCTAAAAAAATAATTAAATATACCTGGAACAACTTTTCTCATCACAACATATGTGATTTTGATGAGAAAACACTCACCATTTAGTCAACAAGGTTGACTAGGCCTATTTTGCTACATTTCCTACAAATTGACCATTTTTATCAAGATGTTTGGGACACTTTTGGGATTATTTATGACCAAATTAAAATTTTAGGATGAATAAAAAGTCTTAGGCTTTTAGCTCCATTGATTATATTTTATTGAACTATCTTGTACTTCATTTTACATGCTTTTTACTATAAAAACATGATTTCTTCCCTCATCTGTATAGCTCCATGCATAAAATTGATATTTATAGAATATTATCTAAGTTTAATTTATGTTTTAAAATTTTTTAGGTTAATTTATTGTGATTTTATGGCAAATAAAAACAACTTTTTTTAGAACTAGTTTTTTGAGGGTTTAGGAGGGCTCTGAAGCTAAATTTTCAAAATGATGTTTCATGAAGTACAGACCTCCAAATAAAAAAATTTGATATTCATAACACTTAACCCCCTAAAATACCTAAAAATATTGGGTTCCCATGTAAAATATATGAAAATTTATCACATGGAGAAATATGTTTGTGGGGTTTTGACTACATTCTGATTTGCCTACACTCTTAATTATTCTTCATTAAGCACAAACCCTTATCTAGTATTAATTATTGATTAATTATAATTTAATATGGGTTCTCAAATCATACTAAGATCATTTATCCAAATTTTACATGTGGTAAAATATATGAGCATCTAAATAGGAGGCTTAAAAGGGTACCTTGAACTGCAAAAAGTGAAAAAATAACCAAAATGAAAATAAATATTTACCTACTTCCCAATTCCTAAAAAAATCATCATGTTATCTATACCATGATATCAAAACACTCTGAAAGCATATTCTTCTTGAAAAGTTAAAAAACCCCCTTTTGGCCTATATGCCTATTTACTTGCATAAGCATGTATGAGCATGGCTTGCTTAAAATTTAGAGTTTTTACAATTTTTAAAGGTCTAATTATGATCTAAAAATATCATCCCATGATTTTCAAACTTCTACCTATACTTATAAACCTCTGTGACACTCCAAAATGATGCCTACTTTAATGGTGATCTCCAATGGACATGCTAAGGACTATTAAAAAATAAAAATTATATCCACTAATACAATGGCCATGAAACTTTATAAAAGATCTATTAAATTCATGATGACCTAGTGTACAAAATTTGAGGTCTTGAAACCACCTGTAGCTCCCAAAAACCTCAATTTTCTCTTAAAATTGACCCTTGTGCATAGATTATCTATCTGCATATTTGAACTTGAAAATTCTCTTTTGAAATTATAATTACCCATTTAAAATATTTTTTTGACATTTTATACCAAAATTATTTCTTTTAGGTCACAATTTCTAGCTTTAAATGGCTATTGAATGGTTTTAGGGAAGTTTTGATTGATAGGGGTAGTGATTTGACCTTGACAGTCCAAATTACTAACAGAAAGGCCACCTAGCAGTGGGATTTATAAGAGGAAGATGAATCACAAATAAAATTCAAATATGAAAAAATAAAAATAAAAAAGGATCCAAAGCTATTAGATCCATTAATCTGCATGAATTAGCCAACTTCATTCAATTCAACAAATCAAGCAAATCCCAATGGTAATATATGCAATTAAACAAGTTAATTGCAATCACATTTACATTGAATTAATAGTTTCAATCATAAAATCAATCCCTAGCTTGATTAATTAGTATTCACATAATTATGAATAACTAGAGCTCATGTGAATAACAATGGATTTCTCTTCAATGATGTCACCTCCCCCCTCTACATATTCTATTACAGGGTTTGAGTAATACATAGATACAAGATTCAATAAAGTATATCAAAATCACAAATTCAAATAATACTCATTCATCTAGGAGGAAGTTGAGGTATCAAATCATTGTGGCCCTGAAAGATCAACTCTCAACCTTTAAATAGAGATATAGGCAAGACATGGTGGCATTCAAGTTAGTGGTTCTACATGATGCAGTGGTAAAACTAAAAGTAATGGTCTACACATACCTAGTTTATAATTTCTTTACAAATGGAAAATTTTATCGAAAAAAATTACATGTCCATTATAATAACACCCCTATGGCCTATGGTAGTGTGTATGCTTTTAATAATTATTACTGACTTCCCAACCTAGAGTTAAGCTATAACCAAACCCTAGTTTATCAATGCATGTTAACCAACAATGTTACTAATAAGTTTTAAGAGTGGGAATATGACCCAACCACCTTAAAAGTTAAGGGACTCATCTCTACCATCATAATTTCCACCTTTAGGCCAAGAATCAAGATTTCCATGGCCTTATTAAATATAATTTATGGTTTCCCAACCATAACCTACATCAATGAGGTTTTAATTCCCCTACTAGACACCATCCTCACCTCCACCAAGGTCATTACCATTAGGTAAATCATCATGACTAATTTGATTCACCAATTTAGTAGTGTGGAAAATTTATTAGATGATACTTTTTACATGATGTCTTATTTAGTGGATATTATAACTAGAATGGTCCACTTAGCTTTCAAAGAACCATGTGAACCCTCCCCTAAATATTCCAAGAGTACAATTTGTGATGAATTGAATCTCATCCACATCCATAGATTCAGGAATAATATGACCAAGATAATAGAGACCTTTTATACAATGGTGTACCATATCATTTAGGGAAATAATATGCCTAGATTATCTAATCATATCAGAAGGAATCTCAAAAGGATTAGTAGCTAGTAGCTCTACCCATACTACATGATCATAAAAGTAGAGGGGACTAAGGCCCTTCCCATTTATCTTCCTTTATTGGTGATGGATAAGGTGGTAGATCATTAAATTATATCTCAATTGGTGAACTCTATAGATTAATATGAGGAGTTTCAAGTAGGGAGCAATCCACCCAATGCATGTTATCATTAGTCAAATCCAATACACCAAATGGGAACATCTCCACCCAATGGGTAGGACTAAAATGTCTTATGATTTCAAATAGGCACCCTATAGGTCATGGGATCTAAGGAAAAGGGTCAAGAACCACCTAGATAGACTCAAATATATGGTGGAAATTAATTATGTCCATATGTCATATCCACATGATGAGGTGTTCCTAAATGCTTTGAATGATACAGAAGTTCATACAATAATGAAAAAGGTAAATATTGCATTGGTGGTGGCCAAGCATATTCAATACAATTTAAATACCACCAAGGAAGAGGCTCAAAGAATTTACAAAGAGCATTAGGACTCAAATCTCCCTCCTAACCTCTTTCATAGGTTGGAATTTAAGGACAAGAGAAAGTTAGACCATCTAGGCATTCTTCTATGGGATATTAACAACAAATCACTCAAGGTCCTCCTTCGTATCCCATCCCAGTGGCCACCATAGCAGTAACCACCATTGTGTCCATTCCTACTCACTAGGCTACCACTACATCAAGTACTATAAGCATAGCTTAGCCTAGTGGGATATATTTTATGTTATCTTTCCCTCTAATCATGGTAGCCCAATATGTAAGCCTCCAAACTTCTCCCCCCCACCAAAATTTATAGCTTACCTTATTCCCTAGTTTTGCCTCCACCAACGAATACTAGCATGACCTCATCACCACCAAATACCCCTCTAGTTTCACTTATTGTTGTTTCCCTTCCATCAATAACATATACTACACCCACTAAGCCACCTCTTCTATACCAAATAAATGTGAAGGCCCCTTATATTTCCCCTTAGGGTTCTCTAACAAGGGGAGCCTTAAAGGATAAGTTAGGAGAGGAAAGGGATAAAATTAAAGGATCCAAATAAGTATAACCCCTAGAAATATATGATGATGGGGAAGATGATAAAGAAGTGTTTGTAGAGGGAGAGTGGTTCACTAAAGAATACCAAGAGGTCAAGATAGAAACCTCCTTATCGATGACCTTTAGTGAGACCTCAAAGAGTAACCTAGAGGATGAATAGTTTCTAGAGGAAGCTCATTCTATGGACATTATGATATTGAATACCAATTTAGTCTCCACTTAATTAATTTAGGACCAAGGTGGAGATAATGGATATGAAGTAGAGTTAAAACCTCTAGCTTAAACACGAGGGAAGTTAGTGAGTGTATCTTCAACCTCAGTATCTCAAAACATAACAATGATATCTATGACAACTTCTTAGATTATTTCTATTCAAGGGGAAAGTACACAAGCTTCTCATTTATCATTTATTAAAATAACTACTTCAATCCCAATTAGTCCTATAGTAGTTATTACTTGTATTTTGGATTCTTTGGCCCAAACCAATAAGGCCCAAGAAACTACTTGGATATTTTTTCAAATACCAACCCAAACCCTAATAATTCAGGCTATGATACCCCCTATCCAAACTTAAAAAGGACATATTGGGGCTACCCATACATCCATTACTGATTATTTGTAAAACTTGCTTATTACCCATCCTACCTATTCATTCTTTATTTCCTCTAGCCCTCAATCTTTTGGACTTGATAAATAGGATCAATTTGACAATCTAGTCTCCTCCACCATCTTTTCTTCTCCAGTCACTCCTTCCCTATCCTCTATCCAATTGGACCTTTAGTAAAGGGGTTATAGAAGGGACAGCTAATAGTTGATATAGTGGTTCCAAAGAAGGTCACTGGATGGAAAAGATCCATTTTGAATTTCCCTTAATTGGTAATATCTTCTCCTAAACACATGCTTCCCCTTGGTTAGTCTCCCTCTTCTACTTCCATAGGCTAGGTTGAGCCTTCATAACAACTAGTTACCTTGAATATACCTGAGTGGATATAGAAGATACATCATGCATAGGTAGGAAGGCAAGACATGGTCATTGTGTAGCATCCCATATTCAAGTTTCACTTTGACAAGGTAACTAAGACTATGAGAAAGATAAAGACAAAAAATATAATGGTTTAAGGATAACAAGTGGAGTTGGAACAAAGAGAATATGTGTTAAAACTAACTTAAAAATGATGAACTCTCCCCTTTGACTTAGGTGGTCATAGGGAGGACCCTTATACTTTTGTATACTCTATAGGGTGAGTAATAAATGATATATTTTGAGGATATGATCAATATATGGAGGACTTATAGGAAAATACCATCATTTAGCCTCTAAGGCACCTCATAGGTAGTTTGTAGGGAGTAACATAGAAGCTATATGATGTCCTCTAGTTAGTAAGGGATATAAAGAAGGAATATCATCCCAAATATGGGGATGTATTTTACCTTGTATATGATATGAAGAAGAAGGAATCTAAAATTTATTTTCTAGTTCAAGTAACCATGGACAAGGCCTACATTCACCTAAATTTGATAACTACCTCGAAGGCTACATGGGCCCTAAACTATGTGGTCACTTAAAGAGATATCTTGATTGAGTGGTGTTAGGAGATGCAAAATTTAGTGTGTCTAATGACTAGTTATGAAGAGCAATCCATCACCATTTTGGGGGAAATTATGGTCTATGGTGTGATTAACTAGAGTGTAAAATTGGTCCTTAAGACCATATTTGAGGACCTACTCCAAAAGACTACAAATAATTTTAAATCAGAGGTTGAGGGCACAATATATAAGACCCATGATGACCTACAACAATTGATAATTTTTTTAGAAGCATGGTCTTTAGTACAAAGACTCTTTATGTGGAGATTGGGGCTACATTTAAGGCACACAAAAAACTAATGGACAAGCTCCTCCAACTCTTCAAGAGACCCCTGTTGGACTTTTAGATGGTAGATAATGATTTTTAGGTGAGCCATGTTATCTAATCACAAATTCAGTCAAGTAGTAATATTCTTAGACCATATCACCTCCACCAATCATCTTGATTATGCCATCATCTTTAATGAATGTGACTACCTTCACAACAAATTTGATGATAATGGCCATTAGAATACATGTGTCTACCACTGTAACTGCTTCATCATAGTAGGAATGATGTTAGTTAGTGGTATCATAATTTTTTTGTAATAAGTTTTGTATATTGGTGGCATATTTTTTAAGTGTCCTCTATGTAATCATTTGGGAGATATTTTCTAAAATAGATGTAAACTTTGAGAATAACTTGAATGATGAGGTGCCCCCATCCCATGCCTATATATACATGTATCTCCTACATTCTAAAATGAGGATAAATTTTTAAAATCAATATAGATAATAAATCCTTTAGGTTTTTTTTCAAGTCTATGTTGCATAATTCTTTCTCTCTTCCATGTCTATGTTATAGTGTTTATTATTTTGATCTAATTAATATTTTAGTATTTCTTGACATATGCAATAGTAGTTTCAATTAATTTGTAGTCAATTAATATTTTTTTATCAATTGGAATGTTTAAAATCAATTTAATTTGATATATCTTGTTTTTTGGTAATGAATTAGTTAATTTAATCTTTGGAATTTATATAGAGACACTTTTTGTGCAACTTCCTAGACTGAGCCATATCTAGTTGAAGGTGTTCATTAGTATTAACTATAATATTAAATTTAAGATAACTTACAACATTATTGATAACAAGAAACCTTTAGTTAATAACCTAGAGCTTATGGCATCATATCCCTTATACTTTTTTATTATGTTTTTCAGCTTCATGTGCTAAATTAGTAGTCTAAAAACATTAGTTCTCTAGAATTTGACCTTATTCTAAAGCTGATTGGAAAGAATTCATGTTCTCCATTTATATATCCCATTTTATTCCTTACCCTACCCTGTATTCTATATTTTATTTGAGTCTTATCTACTTTAAATTAAATCCATAATCACCCCATTCTATTCAAATAGAGATTAGATCCATATCCATATCTAAATTGATTGAGTTAGCAGTTGCATTATTCACCATTATTCCACCACTAGTCATTGCAAGACCCAATACATGTAACTCATGCCCCAAAGTGAAATTAACCTTCACAGAGATCCCAAAATGTTAGAGGTTACCTCTTATATATTTTTTGGTGTGTTTAAAATTCATAACAATAATAATATCAACAATGGGTGCATAAATCCCACTAGTTTTTTTTGATAAATTTCCTATAGAAGCTAGATAAGCCATGAAAGCTTCTTACCTCACAAGCTTTCCTTGGATTTATATATTCAATTAGGTCCCTCACCTTATATTTATCCATATTCAAAACACCTTTAAAGATCATAAAACCAAGGTAAATAAGTGATGTCTTTATGAACAAACATTTTTTGAGGTTAATCAAAAACCTCTTTTAATGTAACCTTTGCATAACCATTCTCAAATGTTGAATATGATCTTATTTAATATGGATATACATCAAAAAAATTATCTATATATATACAATCAAAAACTTGCCAATGAAGGACTTAAATAACTCATTCATGAGTCTCATGAATGTTTTTGGGGCATTAGTAGGACCAAATGTCATGGCAAGCCATTCATATGACCCCTCATTTATCTTAAAGGTAGACTTCCATTCATTTATTTCTCTTTTTATTATTTGGTGATAACCACTCTTATTATATATCTTAAAAAAGTGGCTATAACTAATAAAATAATTCATTAAATCCTCAATTTGTAGAAGGGTGATCAGTACCTTATGGTTATCTTTTTTATTTCTCTTGAATTTATACACATCCACCATTTTCCTTATTTTTAGGGAAATATTATAGATTTTAATACACATGGGTTGAGTGTTTCCTTAATTAATCCCTTTTCTAATATGTCTTGTATTTTTTTCTTGACTTATGCATTCTCTCATGGAGTCATCTTGTATGCAACCTTATTAGGAAAACTAGCACTTGGTACAAAATCAATGTGATGATTGATTCTCTTAATAAGTGCCAAATCATTAGGAAGTTCATCCACCACTATATTAAAATACTCCTTCAACATATCTTTCACATATTGAGGTAATTTATTCATCTTAGTGGCTATTACAAAAGTCATTGGTTTAATTACAACTCCAAATCCCAATTCTTATTTCATAGTGTACAAGAAATCTTTTTCACTTACCATCATGACACTTGCATTGGTCCTTTGTACATGGTCTTCTTATTTGAGAGGCAATAATGTATGTCTTATTCCATACTTCTCCAAGTTACATACATTTTTTCTACCATCATGATTATTTTTCTTATCATATTTCGAAGGCCTCCCTATAAGCACATGGCACACATCCATTGGCATTATCTCACATAATACCTTATCCTTATATCCTCCAATATAAAAGTCTACCCAACACCATTCATTTATAATAACTTTTTGTCCATTTTATATCCATGATACTTTGTAGGTATTTGGGTGTGGTATCCTCTTCAAGTCAAATTTTTCTAACATCTCAATTACCACTAGATTATCTATGTTACGAGAATTAGTGACCAATTTATAACACTTACCTTGACATTTACATGTCTTTAATAGAGTCTTCCTTTGGGTAGGATCCTTCTCCATATGTGGTTTGATTATAAATTTTCTCATCAAAAAAAATTCACTTACTTCTAGTTCCTCAACATGAGATGGAGAATCCATACTCTTTTCATTTCCTTGAACTATTTGATTTCCATTTTCAGTTATAGATCCAGTAGCTTGAGTATTATTTGGACATTCCCAAAACCTATAACCATAAAACTTATTGCATTTAAAACACTTACTAGTGAATTAAATTAAGCGTCTACCCAATTATGTGTATCCTCCTCTAAAGTATGGTCTCATTCCTCTCAATCCACCTCTTGAATTCGATATGTGTTCTTGAGATGTACTAAGTTGTAAATTAGTTCTTTATGATGTGTTTCTTCCTCCTTGATCACCTCTACCTTTATAATTTCTTCCCCTAGCCCTATTTTTTTATGTCTATCTTCTATTCATATTGTCTTCTACTTTCAAGGCATATTGGTAACACTCTTTAAGTGTTCTTAGACTTACCAAACTGAGTTCATATTGAATATTGTATCTTATCCCAATGAAATACCTAAGTATCTTCTCCATATCTTCTTCTATATGACCTAATATGATAGTCAACTTGTAAAATTATTTGATATATTATTTAACATCCATCTCCTTTCATTTAAAATTATACAATTTCTTGAACAAGTTAGTGTGATAATCACTAGGCAATAATTTTCCCTTCAATTTAGCTACCATTTATATGCAAATGGAAATGCAACTGATTTATTAATCAATCCTAGTTTGGAGAATATAAATCCTACTTAATCTTACATTTGTTTATACATTAGATATTCAAGTTCATGATAAAGATTGATCTATTAGACCTAACCAAAGGATCTCTTACCATAATAAAATATTATGGAGGGTTCTAAAGACTCTAGTAAAGCAAAACTATGCAATAACCCTAGCGAGGTCCTATATTTTCATATTCACAAAGTAAAGTAAAAACCTAATCTAATCCTCACCATATCTTGTGGCATAAAATGGGGGTTAGTAAACATAAAATTAAACATACATAAGATAATATTAATCAAGATATGTATATGTAAAACCCTAATGCATAAAGAGTTTAATATATTTAAAATCCATTACTTATGTTACTTTTATCTACTAAAATAGAAGAGTAAAGTTAGATATACTTACTTTGAAGACAAACCCATCAAGACTCAATATCTCCCTTGTCCAAAGGTGTTTTTCAAAAGGTTTTTATGGTTTGTAAAGATCACTAAGAAAGGCCAAAGCATCTAAGACTTTTTGATAAGACAAGATTCTTATCGAAGTAGAAACCCTTAACTCCTCAAGTAGAATGGTGGAAGAGTAGATTGTAAGAATTATAAATGAATAGTTAACTATTGTTATCTCTTTAATAAATGGAAAAATGAATGTTTATATATAGTTGAATCTAATCATAATCCTTTCCAAACGTTTAGTTGATATGATCATCTCAATCAAATATATATCATTATTGACAAAACTAAATTAGTTCTTGGTTTAGTTTGTCTAAGAGATGACGTAGAACCTAAATATGTTTTATCAATTAGATTACAGGGTTGATATGGCTCATAATGTAACATAAATTATTTTAAAGGGTTTTAGGCATAAGGAGAGGCTAATGAAAGCATAAAATGAGTAGAAGAGGGTGAAAGAGAGGAGTTAAATCTTACATAAGTGTTTTTAGGAGAAGGTTAGATTGATAAAAATTGGTAATGTAGGGATAATAATTATACAAAATAACAATGGTCTACCCACCCCTTTCTTCATGCACCCTTTAAGGTATACACTTAGAGATATTGAGACTCGATGGGTTCTTACAAGAGAGAAAGAATCAATAATTTATAATGTTTGAAAATATTATGTGTATACATATTCCCCACGAGAAGCTCACCATGTGTCACTCACATGTAACAGGCGATGGTGCTTTGAGAAAAGAACATAGCAACACACAATGTTGAAGCTAAATAAATTTTAGTATATTAAACCATAAAATAACTAAAATTAAATGATTAAAAATTGAAGTAATTAAAAATAAAATTAATGTATGTGTACCTTGACTTATCTTTATCATTAGATGGTTATCTATTGCATTTGTAGTTTTGATCATGGAAGGGTCAAAGACTCATTTTGACAAACCCAAGGATACAAAACTAAAGAAAATAAATAAATAAATAAATGTAGGAAAGCCAAGATAACTGACATGGTGTAGACAAGGTATACTTGTAAATTGGTAAGCTAGGGTGATAAATTATAAGGTAGGACCAAATGCCCAAGTCAAAATTTAGAGAAAATTAGGTAATCAAAAAGCCAAATTTACCAAAGATCATAAAACTCAAATAAGTAAACCTTAAGTAAGAAAGGCAAACTCACCAAGTCAAACCAAGGATATATGTTATAAAAATGGTAATCAAACATCAATGTGAAAGAAGTAAAAATCCTTACTTAAACAAACATGGACAAGGAAATTTAAAAAAAAATTGATGAGTGAGCAGTAACAACCCTTACTCAATCATCAATAGGAAAAGTGCATGAAAGGGAAAACAACATTGGTGAGTGAGATGTAACAAGCCAACCTCACTTAACAATGGAAAAAGTAAATGAAAATATAAATATATTTAGATGTCCAAAAAAAGGTGATACAACAATGAAAAATGGTAAAATTAATAAAAGTGAGTCTATAAATGTAAAGACATTGTATTAAAAAATTAATCCCTAGTCACTCAAATATATTGTTTTGTTTGAAGGATAGATAAAACTAAAATAAAGTAATGTTATCAAGTTTTTAAGATGTTGATAAGAGGAAATATAGATTAAATGGGAAAATAGATTTACACTCACATTTCTTATCAAGGGGAAAAATGAAATGGGTGGAGGGGAAATGAAGAAAAAATCAAGGTATAAAAACTCTTTATTAAAGTCAAGACACTCAAATTAGGTTTATCAAAACAAGAGGACTTTAAACATTAAGGACTCTGAATAAATTATCCTAAAAACATGAATTTTAGGGCAACAAATGAGGTATGAATATCATCCCATGAAGGATTATATACATGAAAATTAAAATGGACCTACCTTCCCATAACATGTTCCCCATTCATTAGGACCCATTACATATCTGTTAGTCTACTGTGAAGATTAGGTAATTGCATGAGAAATTAGGTAGCACCATGGAATTTTTTAAATATAATTATTATAATATACTAGCCTACCACACCCTAATGGGCCTTGGCTCTATCATGAGTCCAATTTTAGAGTTTTAGATTTGATTAGAAATAGGAGAGGTTTTGTTAATCACATCTTTTTATGTGATTTTTATTTTTGATGTTGTATGTTGCCTTTTGTATCATTTCATTTTGTTTAAAATGATTTGGATTTTAACTTTTTGATAGATTTTTCTATTCCTCCTCCTTACATATTCAGAGAACCAAACATGGGTGCTAAAGATGACTATAATTTAAAAACTTTAGACTTGGTTACTAAGAAAGAGAACTTAGATATCATGGTGTCTAATATTCTTGTTAATTCAAGTGAAATAAAATTTCTACCTTGAATTCAACCTTGGTTTATCTAGAGTGGAGTGAGAGGAAAGGAAATCAAAGAGAGTGAAACATGAAACAATTTGAATTACTTCAAATCACAAAAAAAAAGTGACAAAGGTAAAGGAGGAATATAGTGACATGAAAGTGAGATTCATTATCATAAGAATGTGGGAAGTGTAGGGAAACATTATAACACTTTACTATTGTGCAATTTTTATCTACAAAAGAAACCAAATCTAAACTAAGAACAAGGATCATAAACTTGTAAACATTACTAAAACATTATAGAAAAATAACATTGAATTAAATAAAGATGGTGATTTTATGAGGAAGGCTTGGTCCTATCAAAGGTCTTACATTGTAACTCATAAAAGAGAAACCCAATAGGGTGCACAAAGCATGTGAAAAATAATTGACAAATATGGTATTTGTGAGGAATACTTAGTCCTATCCATGGTCTTACACTATAAATCAAAAAATATAAAACCAAGAGGGTGTAAAAATTATTGTAAAATAAATAAATAATAAGAACAAAATAAAATCATGAGGAATACTAGGTCCTATCCATAATTTTATAATGCAACTAATGAGAAAAGAGAAACCAAATGACCAAAGAGAAGTAACTAAGTTTTGTGGAAATAAAAACTATTATAGAGGGTGAGACCCATGTATATATCTTACAAAAAGTGTTATAAGGATAACATATAGGAAGTATGATAAGGGAAAGATCTAGGCAATATACTTCTTTAAAAATTGCACATTGCTGGGATATTTGAAAATATGGCCTTAATTAGTTTGAATGTGATAACTGCTAGTACCAAGGATGTATTTAGCTAAATAAGGGCCCAAACATTTTTTGGCATATTTTAACTCTTTTTCATTTGTGTCATCTAATTTTAGGACAAGATCACCAACATTGAAATTTTGGACTTTAACCCTTTTGTTATGTTGTTTAGAGATGTGAGCCTTGTATTTGAGGCTATGTTGTATATTAGAAATATGGTGGTTGTCAATAATATAAAGAGTATGAAGGCATGATTCATGTCATTCCTTATCAGGTATGATACCATGAAGAGATATACAGAGAGAGGGAAGATCAACTTATAATGGGAGGACTAATTTAGAACCATAAACTAGAAAAAATGGTGTTGACTGAGTGGTAGTGTGTATGCAAGTGCTATAGGCCCAAATAGTAGGATATAGACAAAGATTACAATACATGAAAGTTTCACATATTGTCTTTTGGAGGTTTTTATTGAGATTTTTGTTAGTGGCCTCATCTTGGCCATTGCATTGTGGATGGTAGGGCATGGAAAATTTGTGATTGATTTTGAGTTTAGCACATATTTATTTCAGAGATTTATTTTTGAAATTACCACCATTATTAGAAATGATAGTATGAGGAACTCTAAAATGACAAATGATTTGATTGAGGATTAATTTATAAATGGTGGTTCTAGTGACATTGATAATAGACATGACTTCAACCCATTTTATAAAATACTTGGTAGCCATGATGATAAATACATGTCCATCTTTTGATCTACGTAGCTTGCCTATGAGATCTAATCCCCACATTTAAAATAGCTAGGGAGACTCCATAATTTGGAGCTCAGTTTGAGGCAAATGGATTAGATCATCATGAAGTTGGTAAGGACTACACCTTTTAGAAAACTTGATGGAATCATTTTCAAGATCAAGCCAAAAGTAACCTATGCATAAGCATTTGTGTGTTGTATCATGTTTATTACAATGACCAATACAAATTTCCCCATGTACTTGTTTAAAGAGAGGAGGAAACTCTTATTTCATCTCACAAAAAATTAGGTTACCTTTAATGTTGTGATAATAAAGGATGTTATATCAAAAGACATTTGAAATCTTGTTTGTGAATTTGAATATTCTTTTAGGAATCTGTGTTTGGAGGATAGGTTTGATGCTCAAGGAATTGAATGATGTATTTTTAACATAGGTTATGTCAAATTGTGATAGCCTCAATATGGTATAAAAGTGATCTTGTGATTGAATATAAGATGGGGAATTTTTTATTTGAGTAAGAAAGGTAGAATCAGTAAGAACTTGGTACAAATAAAAAAGAGATGATGAATAACCAAGTGAATCAGTGATAGAATTTTGATCTCTAGGGTTGGGATTGATTGTAAAATAAGTGAATTGTTTGGCAAGGGTAGTGTCTATTTTATGAAAAGTAATAAGGTTTTTAATTTTACATTGATAATCACCATTAACCTATCAACAAATGAGTTGGGAGTCACCCAAAATATGTAGACATGTAATGTCTAAATCAAATGTCGCTCTCATGCCTAGGATGAATGCCTCATATTTTACCATGTTATTAGTAACAGCAAATGTAAATAAAAATTCCAAAGGTAAAATTTTAACAAGAGGACTAGTGAGGATACAACTTGCCTCAACTCCTTGAAGGAATTTAACACCATAAAAATGAAGGGTCCAAGTGTCTTCATGTAAAGAAACATTAATTTAAGTAAGTTATTGAATGAATAATTTAGATTTAGTAGTCTCAGAAAGGATAGAGGACTCTTATATATTAATTACTTCAATATCAGTAGTGAAATTATGGAAGTAATATTTAAAATATATGGCTTGATTAAGACCTTCAATATAAAGTATATTATCATCTGAGATATTGTCTTAAAGGTGGTTGGTAGAAGGTATGGGAGATGTTATAAGTTGGTTAGCAATGACTTATCCTTTAACAAATTTTTATGTAATAATGTGGAGATCAAATTATATTACGAAGACCATCCATGTGTCAATTATATCTCTAGGAAGAAATTATTTAGGGAAGAAGTGATAGATTAGATTAGAGTGAATGATAACATAAGTGTTAAATAAAGCATATAATGATGAAGATTTTTAGCTAAAAATATATATACCCAGGAAATCACATTCTACTTTGGTATAAAAATTTTCATAGTCAATGAGACTTTGACTAATATAATAGATGGAATATTCTCCTGCAGTATCATCTTGTTGGGAAAGCATTTCCCCAACTGATATAAGTGTGGAATAAGTATATAAAATTAAAATATAGTCATTAGAAGGTGTATGAAGGGTGAGAAGATGAATCAAAGATTATTTTATATTTTCAAACACTTTTTGACAAGGATCTATCCATTTGAGAGCATTACCTTTCTTGAGAAGAGAATTAATAGAATAGATGTAGTAAGCCATTTTAGGGACAAATCATTTTATTGCCCCAAGATTTCCAAGGTAAGTGTGAATATATGAAATGGTATTAGGGATAGGCATGTTGACAATAATGTTGATCTTAATGGGATCAAAATCAATACCACTAAGAGAAACTAAGAACCCTATTAGTTTTTCAGATGTGATTCCAAAGACACATTTATAGGGGTTTAGTCTGACTTTATATTTGATGAGGTGATTGAATATGATAGTAAGATCAAAAAGATGAGTCTACAGTTTTTAGACTTAGTAATGAGGTTATACACATAAGTTTCCAAAATATTATGGATAAGGTCATGGAAAATGTGGGGCATATCCTATTGATAGGTAGCTCTAGTGTTTTTGAGGTCAAAGGGAATTTTAACGTAACAATAGGTGCCCCATTTTATGGTGAAAGTTGTCTTATGTTGATCTTAAAGGTTAAATTATAATCCAAAAAACCATCCATAAGAGATAACATTTTATACCCAGTAGTGGAATTGATGATGGCATCTATGGAAGGTATAGGGAAGTTGTCTTTAGGATAAGCAAGATTGAGGTTATGAAAATATATGCAAATTTGAATGATCATGGTGAATGTTTTTGAATAGGGATAATGTTTGAGACCCATTATTAATAGTCAAAAATATTGATAAATTTAGAATCAATAAGTTTAATGATTTATTTATTGCATAAATTAGAAACTTTGAGGGGAAATATATATTGTTTTTATCACACAAGTTTGGAATTAGGATAGGTGTTGATATTATGCATCATGATTCTAGGATCAATGCCAGGCATGTCCTAATAATACCAAGTGAAAGTATCATGATATTTATCAAATAAAAAAAATTGTCATGTTTGGTTGGTGTAAGTTTTCAAGAGACTATTATTGGTCGAGGTCATGAATGGGTACCATATTTAATTCTTGTAGTTTCTTTGATATGCATAGTATTTCTATATTGGAAATGATATGGCACATTAGGTAGAGAGGAAATGGGATTTGTTTTAGGATTAATGCTAGTGATGAAGTTATTAAAATGAGGGGTTTTTTTCTCAAAATTCCCAAGTTTGGGATGTTACTAAGGGAGTTGAGGTTATTGATCATGGATAAATTCATGAATGGATTCATCTCTAGGTAAAGTTGAAAGAGGGAAATAATAATCCACATCTACTTCAAGATTAATGTTTTTTTATCATGTTAGTCATATTTAGAATGCAATTGGTATACATCTTTGGCCTTAGCATCTAGTGTAATCTCAAGAGTATGTGGAGCCAGAGAAGAAGATTGATCTAATTCAATTGATTTATCATTATCATTATTGATTGGGAGAGGATTAGAGATAATTACTAGTTTTATAAGATGTATAAAATATGTTGGAAGTTACAGAGGAGTGGGGGGTAATATTTCTTCCACCACCCAAGGGGTATGAAGAGTGGAGAATTACTAGGAGGTACATGACTTTCAAGTGCTAACTCAAAATTTGTGAAAATGGTATGAACATCATGATTAAAATCATGTATTTGATCTAGATTTTTATGATAATATTAAACATACAAGTCTCATGATTAAGATTAGGCCATGATGTATTTATCATCCTAGGTTGGATAAATTTTACATGTTTGTGATTTGAGAGGAAATTTGAAAGGTGAAATGCCTAAATCATTCAATTTATGTGGAGACATGATTAAATGATCTTGAAATAATTTAGCCACTACATAATCATTACACATGATGTCATCTTCGGTTTAAGATGCCCCCTAAGTATTGTATGGAGGGGAAAGTTAGTGATCTCATTGATGAGAGGGATGGTGAGATCATAAGGTAATAAAGATGGAGGTAGCCACTTTGAGATGTAGGGAGGTAGTTTAGTAGTCTTGTAGTTATTTTTCAAGTCATTGGGCTCATCATCATCAAAATCATCAAGAATGAAATGTAAATTTGGATTCATGTTGATGAATTCAAGTAAGAGGGAACTATTAATCTTTGGAATAGTAGGAATCTAATATTGAGATTTAGAATTTGGAAGATAAATACTTTGTGGGTTGGGATCAACCTCATGTTTATATATTTTTCCATTATGAAATAACTTGATACATTGGCTATTAGAATAGGTGATATCCCTCATTTAATGAGTCCATGGTCATCCTAGGATTATGTTGTAAGATAAAGGTAAATAAGGACCATGATCTTAGTTCATATGGTCTCAGGTCCAATCATAAGAGGGATCCAAATATAACCAAGTGGATTTTGATTAGTTTTGTCAAATCCACAACATGTCAAGTAAGTTTTTTTAAGATGATATTTATTATATCCAAGTTATTGGATGAGCCACAAAGATGTCACATTAATAATGTACCCTTCATATACTCATAATTTATAAATGAGGGTGATATTAATGGCTATTTTGGTAAAGAGGGGAGGATCATTGAATCGAAATAGGATCTCATCATTCATCATGTCTTCCTTGAGGAAATATATGGAGTGTTTTGAAGGACAAATAGAATAAATACTATGCACTTTGGTTGGTTGAGGCTCATGAGAAGATGGTTCCTTTTATAAAGGAGATGTCTCTTCAATTTCTTAAATTTTTTAAATGAGTAACTTATGATGATATGGAGAGGTACAAAATAACTCCATAAGAGGAATTTTAAAGGCATGGAGTTGAGTTATTCTAAGAATTTCCAATGGTTTTTGGAATAGGAAGTAGTATGAGGATTAATAATTAAAATATTTTTAGGAGGAAGATAAGTGGTTGGAGTCTTGGAGGGAGGAGATGGTTCCTCATTATTTTCCAAAGCTATGTGAGTATTTATAGTATCTTTGATAAGTTTCTCTTATAAATATGGTTTATTAAGTTTGGTTATGGGATCTTTGTGAGCTAGTTTGCATCTATAATTGACATTAGACACATTAACATACTAGGAGTTGGTGTAATATTGGTCATAGTCATCATCAATTGTATAAATATCTTTATTGGTTTGTTGAGCATTACATGTGGAGAAATATTTTTGGTTGTTATAATAAGAATATTTGGGAGCTTGCAATTTTTATAAGTGTTAATGTAATATTTATGATAGAGTTGAATCATGGATTCATGGTTAAATTAATCACCAAGCATATAGGAGATAAAAAAAAATTAATCCCTCTACATGTTTTATGGGAATGACGTGTGTTGGCATAGAACCAAAAAATTTGATTAGGTTCATACCATTTGGGAGGATTATTGTGATAAGTGAATGGTTTAGAGGGAACTAAACAATGTATCATTTTCTACATTGTTAATGACATATGAGAAGGTTGAGGATTTTTGGTTTTGGCAACTCCTAGTTTGAGGAGGATTATTAGTTATCGCATTATTTGAATGTTAAAAATATCCTTTAATGATTTTAGTATTAGGTTCAAACTATATAATTAAGAAGTCTTGATGCTTAGCTTGGTCAAGATATTTATTTAGTGTTTCAAGAGCAAAAGTCTGAACATTATATTTAAGTGAAGGAGTTAATGTGGTTATAAAGAGTTAAAAAAAATTGTCATCAATCATGTTATGATCATCCTTGTATCCAAAGATTTCCATTATTTGATAAAATCATGAGCTAATTCGGTAGGAGATTACTTATCATTGATGAAATGGCTAAGGCGATTCTCACAAAGATCATTGTGTTGAAAATATTTAACTATAGGAATGACTAAATAATCTATTTTCCATATAGAATGTTGGGGAAGTTTATTGTACGATTCTAATACATCATTGATGAAAGTTTTAACTAAGATTTTAGTTGTGTAAAAATTATTAGTTTGAATCCACTCCTTATAAAGATTGTCAAATGCCTTAAGAAAAGATGTAGGGTATTTAGCCCCATTATATTTAATAGTTGGATATATGTTACCAATATCAATAAAAAAAAATGAAAGGGTTTAAAGGATCATTTTTTTATATGTTTAAGCATCTTATTGTGCATGATAGCTTGGGGATGACATTCCCCATGACATCTCTAAGAGGTGGAGGTATAAAATTTTGATTGTTTTGAGGGAAAATAACATGATGTTGATTAGCCATGTTGATCAAATGATGTTGTATTTTCATCATTTTGGAGGTGTTGGATTTTTGCATTATGTTCATTTGTTACACTATTTATGCAATAATCTAAGTGGTATCAATTGGTAGATTGGTTTTATAGGACTTCCCAAATTGGTATTAGGGGGAGGGTTGTTAGGTGATGGATTCCCTGTGAGGTTATTAAATAGACTTGTGTAAATTGCCCTCATATTGTGGTGAAATGTTTAGAGATGTTAATTATATGTAATGGAAAATACAATAGATCTAAAAATTAATCCTAGCTCGGATAAGATAGATCCTACCTATACTTCTGATTAGGGATACATTATATAATCAAGGTCATGACCAATATGGATCTAATTGACCTATCCAATGGATCTCTTAACAAATAAATTCACTAGAGAGGGTTCCAAAGCCTCCAGTCAAGAAAAACTATGTAATAACCCTAACTAGGTCCTATGTTTTCATATTCACTAAACTAATAAAAAGTAAATCAAAAATATAATCTAGTGCTCACCAAAGCTTGTGGCACAATATGGGGGTTAGTAAACATAAAATTAAGCATGGACAAGAAAATATTGTTTAATCTATGTATAGGTAAAAATTGAATGCGTGGAGAGATAAATATATTCAAAAGCCATTACTTATACTACTTCTATCTACTAAAGAAAGGAACAAAGTTAGAGATACTTACCTTGAAGATAAACCCGTCGAGACTCAATCTCTACCTTTTCCAAAGGTGTTTTGCAAGAGGTTATTTTGGTCTTTAAGGATCACTAAGAAATTCAAAAGCATCCAAGATTTATCCATAAGACTATATTCTTATCCAAGTAAAAAACCTAAGTTAAGAATCCTCAAGTAGAAGGCAAAAGAGTAGATTGTAAAGAAGTACAAATGAATAATTAAATATTGGTGTCTCTATAAGAATAATGAAATGGATGTGTTTATATAGGTGGATCTAACCCTAAAACCTTCTAAAAGTTTAGTCCAACAAGGTTGACCCAATCAACCTAGTATTGAAATTGGCAAAAATAAAGTAGGTTATGAACTATGTTGGCCATGGCTAACCTAATTCCTAATAAGCTTTGTAAATAACTACTAAAAAGTGGTTTAGGTTAGGTAAAGGGATAATGAATATGGTAAATTATTAGAAGAGAGTGAAAAATAGGAAATAAATCTTAGGGAAATATTTTTAAGATCTCGTATTGATAAAAAGTTGAAATAAGGGATGTTAATCATGTGAAACACCAATGGTCTACCCACCCCTTTCTTTCTTTACCCTTTAAGGCATGTACTTAGAGATATTAAGACTTGATTGGTTCTTAAAAGATAGGAAATCATTAGTAATTAATAAAGTTTTAAAATATTATGTGTATACATATGCCCCACTTGAAGCTCATCACATGTCACTTAGGTATAAGAGGGGATGGTGCTTCGAGAAAGAAACATAGTAACACACAAAGTTGAAGGTAAAAGAAGTTACAATATTTTAAAGAAAAGATAACTAAAATTTAAATTACTAAAAGGTAAATAACTAAAAATTAAATGGGTGTGTACCTTTACTTACCTTTATCATTAGATGGTTGTATGTTGTGCTTATAGTTTTGATCGTGGAGGGTACAATGATTGATTTTGAAAAACCCAAGGATACAAAACTAAAGAGAAAAAATAAACAAATTCAAGAAATCCAAGATAATTGGTGCTATGTGGATGGGATTTACTTGGAATTTTGGTAAGATAGGGTGACAAGTGCTATGTTAAACCAAATAACCAAGTCAAAATTTTAGAGTAAATTGGGTAACCAAAAATGCAAAGCTACTAAAGACCAAAATTATCAAATAAGTAAAAATTAAGTAAGAAAGGAAAACTCACCAATTAAAACCAATGATACATGTCAAATAAGATGGTAATCAAACATCAATGTAAAATTAGTAACAATCCTTACTTCAACAAATATGGATAAGAAAAAGTGGTAAAATAATATTGATGAATAAGTAGTAAAAATCCTTACTTAGTCATCAATGGAAAAAGGTCCATAAAAGGGAAAACAACATTGGTGAGTGAGAAGTAAAAAACCAAACTCACTCAACAATGAAAAAAGTACATGAAAGTAAAAATGGATGAAAGCATCCACAAAAAGGGTGGTATACTAAGAACAAATGTTAAAAGAAATAAAAATAATGTGTAAAAATGTAGAGCCATGGTGTAAAGAAATTAATCCATAGTTGCTCAAGAATATTTTTGTTCCCTAAAGATAGATAAGAATTGAAACAAAGTGGTGATACCATGTTTTTAAGATGTGAAGATGAGGGAATATATAATAAAGGAAAATAGATTTAGAATCACACTTGGCCTATCAAGGTGGGGAATGAAATGGGTGGAGGGGAGAAAGAAAGAAAAAACAAGGTAGAGGAACTCTTTATCGAAGTCAATAAACTCAAATTAGGTTAGTAAAAACAAGAAGAAATTTGATCTTAAGGACTCTAAAGAACTCCTAGCCACACAAGTCTTAGGTCAACAAATGAAGTATATAGATCATCCCATGAAGGTTATATGCATGAAAATTAAAATGGACCTACCTTCCCACAGCATGTTCCCCATTCCTTAGGACGCCTTATAGATTCATCAATCTACTATGAAGATTGGGTACTTATGTGAGAAAGTAGGTATCACCATAAAGTTTGTTTAATTATCCTATTCCAATCTACTAGCCTACTGCACCATAATGGGCCTCGACTCTATTATGAGGCCATCTATAAATTTTGAGCTTTGATTGGAGATAGGAGATGAGCTTTTAATCATATATTTTAGTGTGATTTTAACTTTTGAGATTTGTATGTTTCCTTTTGTATATCATTTCCTTTTATTTCAAATGATTTGGATTTTAACTTTCTTTATGGCTTTTTCTATTCTTTCTCCATACATATTTGGAAAACCAAACATGGGTTCTAAATATGAATTTCATTTGAATACTTGGGACTTGGTTTCTAAGAGAGAGAACTCAGAGAGCATGGTGTTTAAGAGTCTTATAAATTTAGGTAAAATAAAAGTACTATCTTGAATTTGAGCTTGGTTTATCCAATGTGGATTGAAAGGAAATGAAATCAAGAGGAATGAAACATGAAACAATTTGAAGGACTTCAAACTACAAAAAATGTAACAAAGGGTGAAAAAGGGATACAATGATAGTGAAATGTGATTCCTTATCATAAGAATGAGGGAAATGTAGGAAAACATTCTAGCACATATTGTTGTGAAAATTTCATCTATCAAAATAATCAAAAGCTAAAGATGATAACAAGGATCAAAAACTCATAATCTTTGTAAAACATAATCTAGACAAGGAATTATAAGATGGTGATTTGATGAGGAAGGCCAGGTCCTATCCATGGTCTTACACTGTAACTCATAAAAGATAAATATATGAGGGTATACAAAGCATGTTTAAAACAACTGGGATAAAAAAAGATGGTATTTGTGAGGAAGGCCTAGTCCTATCGATGGTCTTACACTACAACTCAAAAATAAAACCCCAAGGGTGCCAAAAAGTGTGTAGAAAAAAATATAAAGAAATCATGTGGAAGACTGGGTCATATCTATAGTTTTAAAATGTAACTCATGAGAAAAAGGGAAACTAAAACATGAAAAGGAATGAGTAAGGTTTGTGGAAAGAGAGAACTATTGTAGAGGGTGAGACCCATATAAGTATCCTATAGAAAGTATTAGAAGGATATAATATATAAAAAATGATAAGAAGGGAAAGATCTATGCTAAACACTTCTTGAGGAATTGTGCATTTGTGGGTTCTTTTAAAATATGGCCTTCATTAGTTTGAAGGCAATGGGTACTTAGACCAAGAATATATTTGACTAAATTAGGGCCCCACCATTTTTGGGTGTATTTGCCTTCTTTTTCATGAGTGTAGTCTAATTTAAGGACAATATCACCAACATTTAATGTGTGAACTTTAACTTATTTGTTATGTTGTTTGAAAATAAAGACCTTGTATTAGTGATTATGTTGTAAATGAGAAAGATATTGCTCATCAAGGAGATTGAGAGCATGGAGGTGAGATTCATGTAATTATTCATATCAGGTATGATACCATGAAGAGATATATAGAGAGAATGAAGCTTAAATTCTAGTTGGAGGATTTATTTAGAGCCATAGACTAGAGAGAATGATATTTCCCTAGTGGAAATGCATATGTTAGTGTGATAGGCATAAATATTAGGATAGAGATGAAGGTGCCAATCCATGCAGGTTTCATGAATTTATTTTGGATAATTTTATTAAAAAAAATTGGTAGCCTCAACTTGGCCATTACATTGTGGATGATATGGTATGGATAATTTGTGATTGATTTTAAATTTAGCATAGATTTGTTTGACATATTTGTTTTTGAAATTACCACCATTTTTTAAAATGATAGTATGAAGGACACCAAAGTGGAAAATGATTTGATTAAGGATGAATTTGGAGATGGTGGTACCAGTGACATTAATGAGGGTCATACCATTAACCCATTTGGTAAAATATTATTTGGTTGTGATTATAAAGACATTCCCATCATGAGATCAAGATAATTTGCCTATGAGATCTAATCCCCACATGAAGAATGGCCAAGGAGATTCTATAATTTGAATCTTGACTGGAGGTGAATTAATTAAATCATCATGAAGTTGGTAAGGAGTACACTTTTTATTAAATTTTATGGCATCCTTTTTAAGAGTGGGTAAAAATTATCCCATATGTAAGTATTTATGGGCTATAACATGTTAGCTATAGTGGCCATTGCAAATGCCCCCATGTGCTTGTTCAAGAAGAGGAGGAACCTCATCATTCACAACATAGAAGAGTAAGGTGACTTCAGCATTATGGTAATATAAGATGTCATATCAAAATATTACTTAAAATATTGTTTGTGAAGATAAGTCTTTTCACAGGAATCAAGGTTGGGAGAATAAGTTTGATGTTCCAAAAATTTAATGATGTCTTTATACCATGTGCTTTATTGAAGGGTGATGGCCTCAATGTGGTAGATAAGTGAATATTTTGTTTTAGTAGAAGATAGAAATTTTATTATTTAGATAAGAAAAGTGAGATCGATAATAACGTAGTGTGGATGAAAAAGAGATGCTAAAGAAGCAAGGGAATTGGAAATAGAATTTTGATCTTGAGGGATAGGCTTGATGATGAAAGAATGAAGTTTTTAGTTAGAGTGGTTATGATTTGATGATAAGAAATTAGGTTATTAATTTTTCATTAGTAATCACCATTTACTTGGTGTAAAATGAGCTGGGAATCACCTAAATCATGCAGGTATTAGATATCTAAATCAAGGGTTGCTCTCATGCCTAAGATTAAAGCTTGGTAATCTGCCATGTTGTTAGTGACATTAAATGTTAGGAAAAAATTTAATGGGATGATTTTACCAAGAGATCTCATAAGGATACAACCTACCATATCTCCTTGAAGGAATTTAGCACGATCAAAATGAAGGGTCCAAGTATCCTCATGTAAATTTACATTAATTTTTAGAAATCCTTCAATAAATAATTTTGGTCTAGTAGTATTGGGAAAGATAGTAGAATTATCTAGATTACTTGTTTCTCAGTCAATAGTGAAATTTTGAAATTAATATTTAATGAATATTTCTTGGTTGAGACCTTCAATATAGAGAATATTGTCATTGGGAAGATTATCTCGAATGTGGTTGATAGTTGACAGGAGATGTAACAAGTTGATTAATGATTATTTTTCCTTTGATATATTTTTGAGTAATAATTTAGATATTAAATTTCATGAAAAGGACCATCCACTTGAAAATATATCTCCAAGAATAAAGATTTTATATAAGAAGTGATGAAGTGGATCAGAATGGATGATAACATAAGTGGTTTGATAAATCATATAATGTCAAAGTTTTTTAGTGGAAAAATATATGGTGAGGTAATAACGTTCAAAGTTTGTGTATAATTTATCATAATCAATGAGGCCTTAGATGATATAATATATGTCATTCTCTTCTATTATAATCTTATTGGGAAATCATTGCCCCAACTGATATGGGTGTGGAAAAGGTATGTAGGATCAAAGGTAAATTTTTTTAAGGGGGAAGAAGAGTAGGTGTGTGAATCAATGATTCTTTCATATTATAAAATGTTTTTTGATAGGGATCTATCCATTCTAAATCATTACCTTTATTAAGAAGAGAATTGATAGAATAGATACGGTAAGCCATTTTGGGAACAAAACATTTAATTGCCCCAAGTTTATTAAGGTAAGTGAAAATGTTTAGAATGGTTTGAGGGATGGGAATGTTGCTGATATCATTAATATTAGTAGGCTCAACATCGATGCCACATAGAGAAATTAATAATCCTAATAGTTTTCTAGATGTGACACCAAAAACACATTTGTAAGGATTTAGTCTAACTTTGTATTTAAGAAGGTAGTTGAAGATGATGGCAAGATAAAAAAGATGAGTATTTTGACATTTAGATTTAGAAATGAGGTCATCCACATAGGTTTCTATAATTTTATGAATAATATCATGAAATATGTGAGTCATTTACTATTGATAGGTAGCTTTGAAATTTTTGAGATTGAAAGGAATGTTAACATAACAATAAGTGCACCATTCCATGGTGAAAGTTGTCTTATGTTGGTATTCAGGGGCAATGTGAATTTAGTTATATCTCAATAAACCATCCATAAGAGACAACATTTCATAATCAATTGTGGAATTGACAATGGCATATATTGAAGGTAAAAGGAAATTATCCTTCCGATAAGCAATATTAAGATTATAGAAATTAATGTAAATGTGAATGACCATTGTGACCTTTTTTAAAATAGGGATTATGATATAAACCCATTCAGATTAGTCCACTAGTTTAATAACCTAGCATTAATAATTTTGATGATTTATTTATGTCAAAAGGTGGAAACTTCAAGTGGAAATTTCCATTATTTTTGGCACACATGTTTGACATCGAGATAAGTGATGATATTATGTACCATAATTCTAGGGTCAATATTAGGCATGTCTTCATAGTACCAATAAAATATCTCATGGTATTTATCAAAATATAAGCTAAAGTTATCATGTTTAGAAAGTGTAAGTTTATGATAAACTATAATAGGTCAAGGGTATGATGGAGTACCATATTCGATGTGAGTAGTTTCTTAGATAAGCATAGATTATCATCTTGGAAATGATATGGTGCATTATTTAAATAATAAATTATATTAGCTTTAAGATCGATGTTAGCGATGACGTTATTGAAATGAGGAACTTTGTTTTTGAAATTCCTAAGTTTGTGATGTTGTCAAGGAAGTTGAGGTTCTTGGGCATGAATTAATTTAAGAATGGCTTCATCGATAGGCAAAGTGGAAAGAGGGCCATAATACTCAACATATACTTCAAGACAAAGAATTTGATTACCATGGCAATCATATTCAGAATGTATATGATGAAGATTTATGGCCTTAGCATCTAATGTAATCTTAGGAATAGGAAGAGTAGATTGATCAGATGATATTAGTGTATTGTTAGTTTCTATGATGGGGGGAGAATCAAATGTAATGATTGGATCTATAGGTGCTAGATAAGATGAAATAATTTATAGAGGTTCATAAGGTAGGATTTATTCTACCACCCAAGGAGTATCAAGAAGCATAAAATTAATGGTAGGTACATGATCATTGAGAGCTAATTCAAAATCCATGGAAAAGGTATGAACATCCTAGTTGAAAGCATGTATTTGAGATAAATTTTTATAATAATGTTGTATATCCAAATCTCAAGATTGAGTTGGAGAGATGGTACATGATTGAGATTCAGGGAGAGTTTCAAAATGTGAAATTTTGAGATCACTAAATTTGTGTGGAGACATGATTAGAGGATCTTGGAATAATTTGGCCACTCCATAGTCATTACATGTGAAGGCATCTTCTGGGTAATAAGGTTCTTAAGCATTACATGGATAGAGGAAATGAATGATCTCATCAATAAGAGGAATAATGCAATTATGAGGTAATAAAGAAGGAGGATGCCACTCTAAGATATAAGGAGGTAGCTTAGTAATGTTGAAAGTATGTTACAAGTCATTAGGTTCACCATCATCAAAATTAGCAAGAGTGACCTATAAGTCTAGATTGATGTTAATGAATTCAGGTAAGGGAGCATTATTTATGGTTGGAATGATAAGAATGCGATATTGATATTTCAAATTGGGAAGTTGAATACTCCAAGGGTTGGGATCAGTCTCATGTTTATATCATTTTACATTATGTAGGAACTTGATGCATTAGCTACAGGAAGAAGTGATGGTCATCATTCTATGATTCCAAGGGTGGCCTAGGAGTATGTTATAATATAGGGGAAAATCAAAGACCATAAGTTTAGTTTGAATAGTCTTAGGTCTGATTGTTAGGGGAAGCCAAATACAAATGAATGGATTTTGATTAGTTTTATCAAATCCAGAATAGGTGAGGCATGTTTACCTGAGATGATCTTTATTATATCCAAGTTGTTAGATGAGCCTCAAAGATGTCACATTAATATCTAACCCTTCATCAATTAAAACTTTATGAATAAAGGTATTATTAATGGATATTTTAATGAATAGGGGTGGATCATTAGTATAGAAAAGGATTTCATCATTAATCATGTCCTCTTCAAGAAATTTAATGGATGGTTTAGAAGGAGGACAAATAGATTCAATGGTATGCAAGTTGTTAGGTTGAGGCTTAATAGAGGGTGGTTATTCATCTAGAGAATATGGATCTTCAATTTATTGTAATTATTGCATGATGAACTTATGATGATAAGAGGAAGTAAAAAATAACTCCATAAGTGGAAAATTTCAAGGCATGTAGTCAAGTTATTCAAGAAAGTTCCAATGGGATTTAGAAGAAGAACCAATACGAGGTTTAGAAGTTAAGTTATATTTTGAAGGAATGGAAGTGGTTGTAGGATTAAAAGGAGGGGGTTCCTCATGGGATTCCAAACCTAAATGAGTGGTTTTAATAACATTGAGAATTTGTTCTTCCAA
Source organism: Torreya grandis (assembly GCA_037957365.1). Lineage (NCBI taxonomy): Eukaryota > Viridiplantae > Streptophyta > Pinopsida > Cupressales > Taxaceae > Torreya > Torreya grandis. The sequence goes on along the minus strand of JARHVA010003399.1, from coordinate 1,565,943 downwards.
ATATGGTTTCTTAGGTTTTGTTATGGTATCTTTGTGAGCTGGTTTGTGATTTTAGTTTATCTTGGCTATGTTAACATACTGAGAATTGTTGTAACGTTGGTCATAGTCAACATCAATATCATAAACATCCTTGTTATTTGGTTAATTATTAGATGTAGGATAATATTTTTAGTTATTAGAAGAAGAATCTTTGGTAGCTTGTCATTTTTGAGAAGTGGTGTTATACTCTTGACAATGGATTTGGATCATGGCTTCATGATTGAAGGAATCACCAAGAATGTAGGATACAACAAATTTAGTAAGCCCTCAACAAGTTTCATGGGAATGACCATTATTAGTGTGGAACCAATAAAATTTATTAGGTTCATACCATTTAGGAGGATTATTAGGATAAGTAAAGGGTTTAGAGGGCACTAAAAATTGTTTCATTTATTGCATAGTTAATGGTATGTGATAAGATGGGGGAGTGTGGGCTTGGGCCAATCCTAGTTTGGCTTGAGGAAGATTTCTAGTGATGGCATTAGTATAAGTTTGAAAATATCCTTTAAGGAATTTGGTATTAGGTTTAAATTACTTCATGAGGAATTCTTGATGTTTGGCTTGGTCAATAGCTTTATTAAGCATTTAAGGAGAAAAAGTTTGAACCTTATATTAAAGTGAAAGAGTTGAATTTATAAAGATTTTGAGAAAAAAATTATCAGTAATGTTATGGTTGGAATTATGGGCTAGAGATTTCCATTGTTTGATAAAATCATGAGCTAATTCAGTGGAAGATTGATTAGCATTAATAAAATATTGAAGTGAAAGAGTTGAATTTATAAAGATTTTGAGAATAAAATTATCAGTAATGTTATTGTTTCTACGCTAAATCGCTTTCTACATTCAAAGAAGAAATTAAGAAACTGAAAGAAATGGTCAAGGCTAGAAGATACCTGGATATGGTCGTGCGCACCGAAATCAGACGTTGGAAGGTTCTCCTCTTTGGCTGTGGAGGAATGACACCTGCAAAGAAGAAGAGACTAAACACAAAAAATGTTAGATGAGGAGATGGTGGGTTGTCAAGCAAATGCTTGATCCCGAAAGTACGAAGACTTCCTAGAAGGATATCAACCCACTAATTAAAAATAGAAATATTTGACAGAAATGGAAATAATGAAAAGACAAAATGAAAGCAAATAAAAGATGAAAAATAAAATGCGTACCTGATATTTAGCGAACTGTTCTGCACAGTCGCTAGTGTCAGTCTCTATGCCGGCGTCGATCAAGGGAAGGTGCCGACGTCGGTTAAGATGCCAGCGTCGGTCGAGGTAATGACCAGTGTCAGTCGAGACAATAGTTTTAGATAGAGTTTGGGCGGGTTTGGTCAGGTCTGGTCGAGTCGGGATAGGGTCTGGTCAGGTTGCAGAATGGTGTCTGAGGGTTTGTTTGGGGTTTGGGAGTTGGTTTAGGAGTCAGGGGGTTTTTACAGGGATCTGGGCAGAGTGACTGTATATTTTGGAATGGTAAACAAAGGTGTAAAGGAAAGGAGTAAGGTCTCGGGTCTGTAGTCTGAGTCTAAATAGAGTGATAGTAGTAATAAACAAATAATAACCAGAGAGAAACAAAAACACAGAGCAAGATACTTACTTGTTACACACTGAAGACATGATTGAAGTCGTTGATGTGCCACAGAAGTTGATTGAAGTAGAAATAGAACTCGAGAAAGTGAATGCAAATTGGTTGGATGCCAGAGTTGATTGATTGTAACAGTTTGGGGTGATTGTCAGAGTTTTTTTTGTTGAATGATTGCCAGAGTCTGTTCGAATGAATAAACTAATTGATCAAATGAAGAGGTTGTAGATGAAGGTGAGGGACGGTTTGATAACCAATTAGGAAACTGATTGGGAACTGAATGGATAATGGGTAACAAAATAACGGTTCCTACGTTTGGATCGAGAATGCAATGCTAAGGAGAACCGATGTCGGCAGGACTGTTGACGTCGGCCGATAAGTGACTGACGTCAGCGATGTCAGTCGAGTGGCGACCATGGTCAACAGATGCAAAATGGGGGTAGAGACTAACTTTAGCCTTTTGCTCATTTTGACATGTTTCCAGGGTTAAGGCTAGTGGGGAAAATAGTCGATAGGGGTTAAATAAGCGAGGGAGAATAACACGGGGGATGACTAGGGGAGTCGACATGATTTTGGTGTCTACATTTGCCCCTTTTTGTCTTGTTGGTTGTTCTGGATGAACTGCAAGATAAAAATAGGAGTGATTGCCCCAGGTGTAGATAAGGTCAATTTCGTCTTGTTGGTCTTTCAAGTGAACTGCAAGACAAAAATAGGAAGAGGTTGGTTGCCCCGATGATGGATGAGGTATTCCCCCTCAAAGCAGGAGTCGAGGGAAGGGAACCGAGAATCGGGTGCTGATTTGACAAAGAGTGGATGAAAAAGAGGGGTGAGGGTGAATGCTACAAAAGTTGTGATTGCATGCATACCACTTCACAAGATGGTCAGGTTAAAGTGTCTCAGGTCAAGGGTCAAGGAGTGCCAAAAGTGAAATAATCGGGCCCCAACATTTAGTCGTCTGCTGATCGGGTTATTCAATCTAAGCTGAAGCTCCAATGGTCGTCATGTTCCAGGTATCCCAGGCTCAGGAAGTGCTCCTAGAAACTTGAAAAAGTCACAAGTAGTGTAGATCAACTGGCTTGCGATCTTGTACTTGTGAGGGTCCCAAAAAAAAAAGTCTGTGCATAATTTTTCTAACCAGTCATGAGGTAGCATACATGCAAAAACAACCAAGGCAACATTGTCTTAGAAGTGGTTGAGGTCGGAGGAGATAGGCATGATCTCCAATGGTCATTGGTCGAGGTGGAGGAATGGATGAAAGGATGTGGCCGAGCTAACCTCAGAAGACCCCATGTCAACTGAGTGTTACCTACATAGCCCCAGTCTTAGGGCCTCAGGCCAATGTAGTTCTCCCTAGAAGGGAGGAAGGGTCAAAGGGATGGAATTGGTCATGGTCGAGGGCAAGGTTATGGTCAAAAAGAGGAAAGAAGGTTTGTCCATCAGAAAAATGAACAAATGAGGGTGGTTGAGCTAACCCCAGATGATGTCGAATCATTTGAGTGCTGCCTACATAGCCCCAGTCATAGGGCCTCAGACCAATGTAGTTCAGACAAAGGGTCCGAGTGGTAGATAGGTGGTCAAAATGGTTGATAGATTGGTCTTGGTCATGATGAAATGATGAGGAGAAGAGATGATGTTGCAGCCTTTCCCAAATGGTGTATTCTGCAACATTGGTTGAGAAGTCTTTCATCCCTAGCAATTTTCCATAGTCATGATGAATGTATGCTAAAAATGAATTGAGGTCTATTTATGCTTCAACAAGTATTGGTTTATGCTTAACATAAATTGTGTTCGGTCGATAGTTTCCATGTGTATTGGTGTTCATAGAAACGAGTGTGAATAGGATATGGGAGTGGCCTGAAAAAGATAGTTGAGTTGAGTTGATTGACAAGTGATGAAGGTGAATGTGACCAAAGTGTAGAAGAAGTGAAAAGCATATTGCTCTTTCATTGACAAGGACCAGAATGACAGCATAGATAGGGGTTATTAGAACCAAGAGCCCCATTCATGCATGACGTCATTGACCAGATGTTGTGTTAGAACGGTAATCGAATCACTTTGACATTAAAGTGAGCTCGAAGTCCCTTGAGCAGGTGATAGGAGGAGGAAATAGGGTAACCCATTTTAAGAGTAGAGATAACTTTGCCCCTTTTTATAAGAGACCCTGAGACAACTATAAGTCAAGTCAATGACTCATTTTTTTTTATTTTTTTTGGGTGCAGACTGATCAATGTGGGAAGCTTATAAAATAGTGTTGTTTATTGCCAGATTAGTCATAGCCATCCTTTGAGGGAGTGGTCTAGAATTTTAATATAAGGGATTTTGAATAGCTGTCCTTCGAGGGAGCAGTCTATTTATTATAGCAATGATAGTACAGCTGTCCTTCGAGGGAGCAGTCTGCCTTTTGATTTTGATATTGATATAGTGACCGTGGATATTTTGACATCTTGATTTGTTTTGACAGAAATGTGAGTCATGGACAAGATTATATAAGGTCAAGGGCTCCCTTTGATTAGGACAAGCATCCATACATCATAAAAGGGTTATAGGAATTGTTAAGAGGAATAGGGATGAAAGGAATTAGGACTAAGAGGACGGGGATTGCTCAAGGGACGAGCTCAAGTTAAGTGTCAAGTGGATGAGTACTCGACTAGCAATAGAATGATCGCAGATGCAACGCATTAAGAGGCTCAGGTTCTGGGCGTCCATCAAGAGAGGACAGATGATAAGTCCCTAATCCATACTTGTGCATGATAATGAAAGGTTTGAGCCAATTAGGAGCAAACTTGCCTCATTTACTTCGCTCCATATTGGTCACATGTTGATTCTCTTTGAGGACGAGGTCTCTGATGTTGAAATCTCATTCTCATAGATTTTTGTCATAGGCGCGCTTGATGCGATGTTGATAGACATGGAGATGATTAAGGGCAGCAAGATGGCGTTCATCAAGTAACTCAAGTTGAGCTAAGTGATCTTGACGAAAGTCATCATTGGAAAGGATGTCATCTAGAGAAATGCAGAGAGATGGGATTTTTACTTCGAGAGGTAGGATAGCCTCTATTTCTTACATGAGAAAGAAAGGGGTAGCACCCATAGAGGTTCAGATGCTAGTGTGGTAGGCCCACAAAGCTAAGGGAATGTGAATGTGCCAGTCCCTTCTGGTGTCACTGACCACCTTCACGAGAATTTTGGTGAGAATTTTGTTGGAAGCCTTGGCCTTCCCATTTGCTTGTGGGTAGTAAGGCGAAGAGAAACTGAGTTTAATGCCGAATGAGTCGCATAGCTTTTGGACAGTCTTGTTTTTGAAGGACTTGCCATTATCAGTGATGATCTTATGAGGGACACTGAAATGACAGATGATGTGGGTGTTGATGAAGTCGATGATTTTCTTGGCTTTTGTGGAGATGAGAGGAATGGCTTCCACCCACTTGGTGAAATATTCAGTGGCTGTGATAATGGATTGATGACGAAGAGACAAACGAGGGTTAATCTCACCAATGAGATCTAAGCCCCACTGAGAAAAAGGCCAGAAATCTTGAGCGATTTGTAAGGCATGATTGGGAAGATGAAGCAAGTTAGAGTGCTACTGACACTTGATGCAACACCGAACATAGTCGCTACAGTCTTGATGAAGGGTAGGCCAATAATACCCCAGACGAAAGATGCGCTTGGCAACCGAATTCCCACTAAAATGTCTATCAGTGGAGGTGAGATAGTGAAGAAGGAGGCCGTCAAAGCCTCACTTATAGAGAAGACCCCCTAGCATGGTATAGCGAGTGGTACGCTTGATAAATGCTCACTGTGCATTGCTAGAGAGGTTGGGAGGAATGACAGAAAAAGATAATAAGTCCACAAGTTGCTTATGCCAAGCATCTCATGGGTTAGGGCCTATAGTGTTGACATGATTAATGTGAGGAGAGATATATGAAGGTAATGGCACACGGTGCACTGTGACAAAAAGTCTGGATGCAGATGAGGAAGATGGGATATGCGAAGTGAGAGAAGCCATGGTGTCAGCAAACTTATTCATGGATTGAGGAACAGTCTGCAGGAGGTAATGGTCAAAAGATGCAAGGAGAATGTCAGCACGGTTTTTGTACCTTTGCAAAATTTCATTTTTACAGAGGTATGAACCGTTGACCTGATTGATGATGAGCTGCGAGTCACTGAAGATGTTGATGGACTTGATGCTAAGAGAGAGGGCAGTCTGAAGTCCCAAAATTAAGGCCTCGTACTCGGCCATATTATTGGTACAATAAAAGTCGAGCTTAAAAGACAGAGGCATGGGCTCCCCTTCGAGTGGGATGAGAATGACCCCAACACCCCCACCGAGTTGACATTTGGAGCTGTCAAAGAACATAGTCATCTGATAGATGGTGTCATCGATGGAAAGCGCAGTGATAGATTCGTCAGAAAACTCACACTATGAAGGTTGATTGTTAGGAAGAGGGGCATCTGTTAGTTGATCAGTGATGGTTTGCCCTTTGATAGATTTCTACTGGATGAATTCGAGGTCAAACTCAGCAAGCAGCATGAGCCACCGAGCCATACATTGATTCTGATATGGCTTGGAGTGCATATACTTGAGAGGGTCAGTGTGGGTGATGACAAAGGTTTTGTGATTTAAAAGATAGTGACAGAGCTTGGTAGTGGCAAAGGCTAACACCAAACAGAGTTTCTCAGTATGGGTGTATCAAGTTTCATAGTCAACCAGTGTTTAGCTAATATAATAGACCGCTTGCTCATGGTGATGCTCGTCTCGGTGTGCGATCATGGCACCTAATGAATGATGAGTGGCTGAGATATAAAGGTAGAAGGGTTGGTCATCTTTAGGTGGAATGAGGACTAGTGGAGAGACCAAATAGCATTTAAGGGCTTCAAAAGCCTCTTGACAGTCCTTATCCCATGTAAAGGAGACATCCTTCTTAAGGAGATGATGAAAAGGTTGGTAGCGGTCAGAAAGCTGCGAGATGAAATGACGAATGGACTGAAGCTTCCCTTACAAACTGCGAAGCTGCTTGAGATTGGTTGGGGGCAGCATTTTGAGTATAGCACAAATCTTAGCGGGATCTATCTCAATGCCACAGAAGGAAATGATGAAGCCAAGAAGCTTACCAGAGAGGACCCCAAAGACACATTTCTTTGGGTTAAGACAAACATTGTACTGAAGAAGATGAGAGAAGATGATCTTGAGAATGGTCAGATGGTCATGGCAAAGCTTGGACTTGCCGAGCAGGTCATCCACATAGTCCTCCATGATTTTGTGGAGGAGATTATGGAAAATTTAGGTCATGGCATGCTGATAAGTGGTGCCTACGTTCTTCAAGCTGAAAGGCATGACTTGATAGCAGAAATTCCCCCATGGGGTAATGAAAGTGGTCTTGTGTTGATATTTTAGAGCAATCAAGATTTGATTGTATCCAAAAAACCTGTCCATGAGAGATAGCATCTCATGGCCGGCCGTAAGATCAATAAGCTGGTCAATGTTAGGAAGAGGAAAGTTGTCTTTGGGATAGGCTAGGTTAAGGTCGTGATAGTCTGTGCAGATCTAGATCCCCCCAGTTGCCTTGGTGACTGGGATGATGTTAGAGACCCACTATGGATAATTGATGGGTTGGATGAAGGAGACAGAAAGGAGGCATTGAAGCTCCTCTTTGATAAGGAGGGCAACGCGAGGATGCATCTTTTGAAGCTTTTGCCTGACAGGCTTAGCCTCTAGTTTGGTGACAATGTTATGGGTAGCGATGGTGGGGTCGATGCCAGGCATATCACTGTAAGTCCAGGCAAAGGCCTTGCTATGGTCGGAGAGGAACTGGGTGTAGTCAAGCTGCTCTTGAGCATCTAAAGATTGGCCAATCTTTAAGACATAAGGAACATTGGCAGAAGGAAGGTTGATGTCAATGGTTGATTCATTTAACATAACCTGGGTCTCAGAAGGGAGGGAGCACTGGATGAAAGAATCATCAGCACCCATGTAAGAAAGAATGGCATCATCATCAACACAGTAGACAGTGTGAATGGTTGCCGACTCATCTTCGATCATGCTGGGAAAAATGAGAGGGAGAGATTTGGACACCCCATTAAGCTAATAAGTCAAGGGTTCTAGGCAGATGGTGTTTATGCAAAAAAAACTTGGAGGAATGGAAACCACTGACTCCGTAGGTGAAGGGGGAAGAATAGGCGAGTGTAGAGGAGATTGGTCAATGGTTGACAAAGGTCTACAGGGTCTTGAGTGAGGTCGTGATATCCTAGGCCATACCGTTTCTTGGCATCATCATCATTGAGCGGTTTGATAGGCTGATGGGAGCCCTGCTCATAGCGTCCAAAACCAAAACCCTTCCATGCACACTTGTAAAGGTAAGTGTGTGCAAAGGTGGGGTTGCCAAGAAATGAGAAGTTTGATGTGAAAGGTTGGGGTGAAGAAAGAGGATTACCATCAGTAGGAGCTTGATTGAGCCCCCCATAGACAAGGTTGGTTCAGAGGTGAGGAGGACCATAAGGTATGATCATCCTGATCTGATGGTCATAACTGGGGTTGTGATGAAGGCGTCCATACTCTTGTGGAGTTTGGAACATGTCTAAGGTCAGCAGCAAGTGATACTCCCCCAATGAAAGTCTTTGGAAGATGTCTTCCATAGGGTCTGTGGTCATCGCTTGAAGCAGAGGTGTGAGGGCGACCGCCTGTTGTGAACTGGTCAAAGCTTCTACGGATGGAGGCGGTGCCAGGATTGATGGCTTGATAGGAATGAGGACGTCATTTGGATGGTAGGTGGTGTTGTAAGTTTTGAAGGGTGAAGGGTCAGCGGGAATGGTGTGGACTTGTCTGTCATGCTCAAATTTCACACAACAGTGTAGGGTGGAGGGGACACAGGCCATGGCACAGATCCAAGGTCGGCCCAGTAACATGTTGTATTAAAACTCTCCTTCGATGATGTAGAAGAGCTCCAGGACTATGCGTGGACCAATGTGAATGTGAAGGATGACTGTGCAAATGGTCGTGGTAGTAGTGTCATTAAAGGAGCATAAGATTGCATCAGTTTTGGAGATGCAATTCTTGGGAAGAGCCAATTGATCAAAGGCATGGGTGGAGATAATGTTGATGCTGGCACCTCCATTAATCATAATGCATTTAATGTGTGTCTGATCGACATAGGTAGTGATGAAGAGGGTGGCATCCTGATCTTCTATGTTGGATATGGGAATCTCAGAATCACTGAATGTTGGAGGCAACAGGGGCTAAAGAGTGGACAAGGGTAGCAAGTGGTTGGGGGTCCTCGGGTTGGACCTCTGCTACTTGTAGAGCTTGGATGAGGGCTTGACGATGTTGAGGTGAGGTTTGGATGAGGTCATAGAGGGACATCTTCATAGGCGTCTGGTGAAGCTGTTTCAAAATGGAGTCATGGATTGGTCCTGAAGAGGAGGAAGAAGAGGAGGGTTGTGGTGCACCAAGGATAGAAATCTTAGGCTTGGGTGGTTGAGGTGGATTGACAAAAGGGTAGGTCCAAGGAATGGTAGATTTTTATTTTGCCTTGTCCTTTTGTGACCTAGTGGTGATGTGAATGGCATTGATTTCAAAGATGGGAGGTGAAGGAGATAAAGGGGTTGTAACCTATTGATGAGATGTTGATGGGTTTGAAGAAGTTGGAGGGTTATGAGAAGGAGTCAGGGGTCAGTCGAGAGTGTCCTCAAAGAGAAGAGTGTCTTTCTCTAGATAGCAGTGAATGACAGCCTTGAGGGCACAGCAAGTCTCGGTATCGTGTCCTGGCGTATGATGGTATAAGCAAATCTTTGTGTCGTCAAACCAGGAGGGCTTAGACTTGAGGGGTTGGAAAGGACTGATGGGTGGAAGAGTTATGATGGAAGTCTACAAAATTCATTGCAAGATCAAAGAGTATGAGCCCACTAAAGGGTCCGTGCTCATCGATGTGTGCGTTGTTGGTGACTTTTGCTTAGGCAGAGTTGGAGGGGGTTTCTGTACCACCTTCTGAGTTGATGGTGCAGTGACAGGCGAAGATGGTACATTATTCATGAGAGGTACCACCATTTTGGGAGAGGGTAGGCTAGCGGTAGGCAAAGGAAGCAAAGGAGGCAATCGGTTTTGATTAGAAGTCAAAGTGGGAAGGACTCTGGGCAAGGTCGAAGGATGAGGGCCCAAAATGGAGGGCAATGGTGATGGGGGAGGAGGCGTTTGCCTCTGTGGTTTGGCAGTCTTCTGTGATTTGGGTTGAAGACTACTATTGGTTGAAGTTTGGTTTAATTCTACCTTCACTTGTGGATGAGTGAGGTTGGAGACAGGGCGAACGCCAAGTGACTTGATAGGTTTAGATGGGGTAGATGCAGGTTTTGGTTTTGATGAGGTCGGTTGAGATATAGATGGTCTAGCAGTGGAAGTCTGGTTTTTGTTGATAGTCTTGGGAGGTTCTTCCATGGGAGGATTAGTAGCATGAGATGAGAGGGCACGGGCATGTTGAAGAGCTGTGAGATGCTCCCACAATACCTGATGCTCCACTTTCGTAGAAGGGAGAAGTTCGAGTCTCTCCACTAGTCAAGAAAATGGTTGAGAAGATGTGGGATGAGGTTTGGGTTCTTGAGAAGATGTCGATGGTTGTGGGACTTAAGGTGTGGTAGTTTTGCCCCCAAGGCATGATGAAGTTGTGATAGGTTCATCCTTGGTTAGAGATGAAGGAGAGATAGGTTCTTCCCTGGGTGGAGAAGAAACTGGAGAATGAAGCTCCTCAAGTGGGTAAAGGGCAAGGATGATTGTGCCCTCCACTTGTGGTCGAGGAGTAGGAAAGGTTGGGTCCTCCATGGGTAGTAAGAAGGAGGATGGTGAAACCGGCGGTGCTGGTAAGGTTGAGGCATCCTCCAAGATGAGAGAGGTTGAAGGAGAACTAACCGGAGAAATAGGTTCGTCCACATGTGATGGACTGATGGATGGACTCACCTCTTGAGGTTGGTTGGAAATGAAGGGTGAGACCGTATTGACTGTTCGAATGTTGTGTTCATGAGTGTTGTCAATCAAGGTCTGGACATTATTTTGAGTTGGTGGATGATTGGGAAATGGTTGTTTGAAGATGTCGATACCCTGATTAGGAGGGGCATTGGTATTGTTGAGGATGAGGTCACCCTTTTCTAGCATGTCTTGGATTATGTTTTTAAGGGTTTTACAGTTGCCCGTGTCATGACCTTTAACACAGTGGTAGTTACAGAAGTCATTTTCCCTATACCACGCAGGGATGGTGCATGAGGGATCAAATTGTGGAGGCGGTCGGATCTGGGGGAGATTGAGGGCTCCTTGTTTGATGAGTTTTTCTAGCACAGACACGTATGATTCTCTGAGTGGAGTAAAATGTCGTTGTATGTATCTCTATTGAAATTGGTGAGTCGCACTCATAGATGTGGATGGCTCAGGCTGATTAGTTGAAGGTGAAGAGGAAGAAGATCTAATGACCACAGCATTTGCTAAAGCTTTAGATTTAGGATTGAATGAGGAAGGCTTAGAAGAGGGGTCATTGGTCTTAGAGTTGGGATTCTTACTCTGCAACTTGACTTTATTCTCCTCGACGGCATGTAACTCAAGTTTACGGGCCATCGTGAAGGCTTCGTCAAAAGTGCGGAAGGTCTGAACCCTCAAGGTGGAAGAAATATGTTTGGCACAGGCTTGGGAGAAAATTTCAATAAGCTCAGGCTGGGGTAAAGAAAAGGAGAGTTGATTGATGAGGCCCCTCCATCGAGCGATGAAATCAGCAATGGATTCATCCTCGAATTAGTGGATAGAATAGAGGTCTGTGATTGAGACCTTGTTGGTGATGTTGATAGAGAAATGATCAAGGAAGAGTTGGGCCAGCTGAGTGAACATGAAGAGGGAATGGCTGGCAAGGGAGTTGTATCAGTCAAGTGCAGCACCCGAGAGAGACATAGGAAATGTGCGTAAAAGCAACGCATCATCATGGGCGATAAGGTAACAGGCATGTCTGAATGCCTGTAAGTGTTGTTGTGGGTCTTCCTTGCTTTGAAAGTGAGAAAATTTGGGAAGCTCCCACTGGTTGGGGTATGGTCTAATTGAGACAAAAGGATGAATGGGCTCATTGCAAATTTGTTCATATGAGAGAGTGTTGTGTGAGCCGAAAACGGAGGTCTCTAGGTTGGACATTTTGTCCATCAGCATTTTGATGATATCTACTAACAAATTGGTGGGTGGAGTGCCTCCTAGATTGTAAGGTGCTTGAAAGAGGCTAGAAGAGGTATACGACGTAGTCAGTTGTACCAGTAAGGGCGCAACATATGGATGACTAGTCGTAGGGATAGAAGAGGAGACTAAGGATGGTTGGGTAGAAGGCATGGCTAGATTCGATGTCATCGTGGGAGGTTGGTTAGAGGTAACATGGGCTAATGGATAGGTAGCCACCCTAGTGTTGATAGGAGCAAGGGTAGGTGGAATAGAGATGACCAGATTCTGAAAGGGGGTAGAAAGTGGTTGAGTGGGCTGAGGTTGATAGGGGGCCAAAACCCTGGTGGAAGTGGGTCTAATGATGGAGGGAGATGCCACACTTGGATGGTTGGTCAAAGGCTGGTCATTGGTTGAGGCAATAGCCTGGGTGTCTAAGGGTTGAACTACGGACGCCATTGATACGGCCGCAGTCTCGAGAAAAGAGGTCGGCATTCTGTACATTGGATTGCCCAAGGAGTCTCACATTTGGCTATTTGCAAGATAGTGCTACAAGGCTTTGACATTGAGGTCCAAGAATCATGTGAAATCTTGGTCCCCTTCTGGGACAATAGGTGTTTGGGTCAGAGATGGTCTAGTAGGAGTTCTTTCAATCTCTGAGTTAAACTCCATTATAGAGCTGGTTATGAACGGGGTGGACGGAAGCGAATGATGCCTCGCGTGATCGACTAGAGCCTTGGCTTGGCTATGAGTCAGAACCATTCAAAGTAAGGAAGAACGTCCTCACAAGCTCAAACAAGTAGATAAGAATAGAAAAGATGAAGAACACAAGCAGATCCTAAAACCCTAGAAGTAAATTATTAGGATTATAGTGGCTTATGCCTTAGAATGTGTGTAGAGGAAGATTGGCTTTTGAGTCAGGTCCTAGAAGAAGCAGTCTATGGATGGTTTTGGGTTAGTTATGGTGCTTAAGAATTTTGTGTTAGGTTTCATACAAGGCCTGGTGCTAAGGAGCAAGCTCCCCTCACTTCACGAGTCCAGTGATAAATTGGGCCCACTTAGCCAAAATACACTTCCCCTAGAGATTAGGCTCCACCAGAGAACGGAGTGGGCTTCCCCCTTGGTGATGAAATCCAAGTAAGATCGTCAGGATGGGTAAGGTATCTGCTGGGGGATGAAATCTCAGTCGGGCCTTGTCTCAGGTAAGTTAAGATGTTTGTTTTGTGCAAGTGGTTTGGTCGTGTAACATCAAGTGGACTAGATTAATTCAATATGCGGTTTAATTACTATGTGTGGTCTAAGAGATGCAAGTAAGCAGAAATGAATGCAAAGTGTTTTAATGCCCCAAGTCAAAATGTTTGTTCGTATGAAGACGAATGGAGAAAGAGTCGAAGAATATGAGTTTTGACTAGTCTAGAAGTGCAAGAAAGAAAAGAAAAGTTCTTTTTATTCCTGCTTATGATGTCATTTAGAAGAGGCGAAAGAGGCAAAAAATGAAGGAACCTAATGCACCTATATGAACAAAAGAAAGAAAGAACCCAAGGAAGGCCCTAGGGTCCCACCGGGCATGCCAGAATGTTTCTACGCTAAATCGCTTTCTACATTCAAAGAAGAAATTAAGAAACTGAAAGAAATGGTCAAGGCTAGAAGATACCTGGATATGGTCGTGCGCACCGAAATCAGATGTTGGAAGGTTCTCCTCTTTGGCTGTGGAAGAATGACACCTACAAAGAAGAAGAGACTAAACACAAAAAATGTTAGACGAGGAGATGGTGGGTTGTCAAGCAAATTCCTGATCCCGAAAGTATGAATACTTCCTAGAAGGATATCAACCCACTAATTAAAAATAGAAATATTTGATAGAAATGGAAATAATGAAAAGACAAAATGAAAGCAAATAAAAGATGAAAAATAAAATGTGTACTTGATATTCAGCAAACTGTTCTGTACAGTCACCGGTGTCGGTCTCTGTGCCAACGTCGATTAAGATGCTGGCGTCAGTTGGGGTAATGACTGACATCGGTCGAGGCAGCAGTTCTGGACAGAGTCTGGGTGGGTCTGGTCGGGTCTGGTCGAGTTGAGACAGGGTCTGGTCAGGTTTCAGAATGGTGTCTGAGGGTTCATTTGGGGTTTGGGAGTTGGTTTAGGAGTCAGGGGGTTTTTACATGGATCTGGGCAGAGTGACTGTATATTTTGGAATGGTAAATAGAGGTGTAAAGGAAAGGAGTAAGATCTCGGGTCTATAGTCTGAGTCTAAATAGAGTGATAGTAGTAATAAACAAATAATAACCAAAGAGAAACAAAAACACAGAGCAAGATACTTACCTGTTACACACTGAAGACATGATTGAAGTCGTTGATGTGCCGTAGAAGTTGATCAAAGTAGAAACAAAACTCAAGAAAGTGAATGCAGATTGGTTGGATGCCAGAGTTGATTGATCGTAACAGTTTGGGGTGATTTTCAGAGTTTTTTTCATTGAATGATTGCCAGAGTCTGTTTAAATGAATAAACTAATTGATCGAATGAAGAGGTTTCGGATGAAGGTGAGGGATGGTTCGATAACCGATCAGGAAACCAATTGGGAACTGAATGGATAACAGGTAATGGAATAATGGTTCCTGCGTTCAGATCGAGAATGCAATGCTAAGGAGAACCGATGTCAGCAGGACCGCTGACGTCGGCCGATAAGTGACCGACGTCGGTGACGTCAGTCGGGTGGCGATCATGGTCGGCAGATGCAGAATGGGGGCAGAGACTAACTTTAGCCTTCTGCTCATTTTGACATGCTGCCAGGGTCAAGGCTAGTGGGGAAAATAGTCGACAGGGGTTAAATAGGTGAGGGAGAATAACACAGGGGAGTCGACATGATTTCGATGTCTACAGTTATGGTTGGAATTATGGGCTAGAGATTTCCATTGTTTGATAAAATCATGATCTGATTGAGTGGAAGATTGATTAGCATTAATAAAATGGCTAAGGTAATTTTTAGGAAGGTCATTGTGTTGAGACTCTTTAACTAGAGGATTGACTAAATATTCAAGTTTCCAAATATAATGTTGGGGAATTTGGTTTCACCATTCTAAAAAATCATTAGTGAAGGTTTTAATTATAATTTTATTTATGGTAAAAGTATTAGTTTGGATCCACTCTTTATAAAGATGTAGGGTATTTAAAAAAGGATGTAGGGTATTTAGTCCCATCAAAATTGATAGTTGGAGATATATTACCAATATCAATACACATAATGAAAGGATATAAAGGCTCATTTTGGATATTTTGAAGCATTTTTTAATTCATGATAGGTTGAGGAATAACATTTCCTAAGGCATCTCTAAGAGGTGGAAGAATAAAATTTGGATTAGCTTGAGTATTTAGAACTAGAGCTTGATTATCTATATTGATCAAATGATGTTGTAATTGCATCATTTGAGAGGTTTTATAATTTTTCATTATGTTTATTTGTTGTATGACTTTTGAAATAATTTGAGTCATATACGCTGGTAGGTTGGTGTTTTTAGGAGAACTCCCTAAATTGGTATTAGGGGGAGGATTATTTGAAGGTGGATACCAATGGGATTGTTGGATATACTTGTGTTAATTTCTCCCACATTATGTTGAAAATCTTAAAGATGAGAATTATCTTGATAGGTAAAAAAAGATCAAATCTACCTACTTCATCTTGAGGTGTGATTTGAACCATGTTACAATCCATAGATGGAGGGGAAGAGGTGATGCAAGAGTGAGGGTTCTCTTGGAAGGTAACAAAGGGAGAAAAGCATACCCCATATAGTGTCTAAATGGATTTAAGTTGTCCAAAAAGATTCTAATAGGGGATTTCATGATGTTTTGAGGAAATGAACATATTTTTAAGCAATAAGAGAGATAAGTTAGGGACAAAGAACTAAGTCAGCTAGATAGAAGATCAAGCTTAACAATCAGATACAAGGTTGACTGGGTCAACTGTGTATAGTTGAAAATGGAGATGAGAAGAGTATAGAGTTGACTGGGTCAACTTAGTACTACTAAATAGAAGGAAAATAAGGATACAAATCAACTGAGTCAACTTAGTATTATAGACAAAGGAAGACTTAGTCTGATAAGGATATAGGTTCAACCAAGTTGACTTAGTACTATAACCTAATTGGTAAAAGAGAGTACAAGGTTGACTAGGTTGATTTAATACTAAAAATAGAGGAAAACATAGTCTATAAGATACTATGTTGAACAAAATTATAGTGTGCTAAAATAGGGAAAGTTTTTACAATGTAATTGAAGTAAGAAATGAAATCACATGCAAATAATTGGATCAATGTGAGTGATCTAATTGGGGCACACAACACAAAACCTTGTAACAATGCTAGCTAATATGAGTTTTTTTAATGCAACACAAAATGATTTTAAATTAAGTAATCAAATGAAAAATAAATAATAAGTGGTTATATTTAGTTTTGTTAGATTATTATAAAGTGTTATTTTAAGTGTGACAGGGAAGTTGAATGAAAATAAGAAACTAGAAATAAATCTATGGATGGTTTCAAGATGTTTAGGCTAAAAGAGATCTATATTGGAAATGGTACTATATTGGCATTGGGACTACCCCCTCACTTCATAATCCCACATTAATAAGAGTATCGGTGCTTTACTAATATATACCATTAACCATGTATTTATACTTAGCTAGAAAACTAAGTCAGCTTCCCCCTTGGTGATGAAATCTAAGTAGGTAGGCCTTGGGAAGACAAATTTTAAATGAATTTTGAGTATTATGTGATTTGGTAGTGTGAAAATAGAGAAAAATGGTGTAACTAAATGGTAACTTGAGAAAACCACCTAATTAGACTATGTGAGCTACTTTGAGCATTCCAATAGCTAAAAGTGAAAGTGTAAATTAATTACTAGTAAATAATTATTAATTCCAAAATTAAGAATGGTACAGAGTCAGTTCAGATGACACCATATGCAAATAGTATAGAATAGAGTCAACTGGGTTACTACTATTATTCTAAAGTAAGAGTATTTAAGAACAAAGTTGACCTAGTTGACTTAATATTTTAGATAGAAGATAAGCTATAGAACTAAGTTGACCAAGTCAACTTAGTTTATTGTAGGATTAAAATTTTAAAGATTGCAAACTTCCACAAAATAGAATTGTAATAAAATAATAAATTAACAAAGAGAAAGAGACTAACTTTTGTGGGTTGAAGGATGATGACGATTTTAATTTTTTTGTTGAATTGCCTTAAATGTTATTTTCAAGTTATGAAAACTAAGTTAACTAATTTGACCTAGTTCTATAAAACCCTATGTGCTAAAGTAAGATAAGATGGCTAAGTCAATCTATTCAACTTATTTTATTGATCTAGATGCTGACTAAAATACTATGTCAACCTACTCAACTTAGTTTTTTGATCTGGATGTTGACTAAAAGACTAAATCAGCCTTCTCAACTTAGTTTGTTGATTTGGATGTTGATTGAAAGACTAAGTTGACCTTTCTAATTTAGTTTGTTGATTTGGATGCTAATTAAAAGACTAATTTAACTTGTCTAACTTATTTTATTGATCTAGGTGATGATTGAAATACTAATCCAACCTACCCAACTTATTTTATTGATTTGGATGCTAACTGAAAGACTAAGTCTACTTGTTCAACTTAGTTTGCTAATATAAATGTTGATTGAAGTAATAATTTTACATATTTGACTTAGTTTTTAACCTAAAATTAAAGAAGAGTATTGCGTCAACCTATCTAATCTAGTAACCTATATCTGATGAAGACCTGCATAGAAAGAATAGTCATTTTGATATGATTTTGTGTTAAATGTGCACATAAAAGTTAGAACTATACTAGTTTGGTCAACATAGTATCAAAAATATAAAAAAATAATAAAATTATAGAAATAAAAGCATAAAATAAAACCTATAAATGTTATATTCATGTGGAGTTCACTATAACGTATGCAATGAGAAATACAACAAATCTGCAAATTAATCCTAGCTTAAAGAAGATAGATCCTACTTACACTTTTTATTGGGTATAATTTAGATAATCAAAATAATGACCAATATGGATCCTCTATACCTATCCAAAGGATATTTTACCATAATAAATTCACTAGGTAGGGTTACAAAGCCTCCAGTCAAGTAAAACTATGCAATAACCTTAACTAGGTCCTATGTTTTCATATTCACTAAACTAATAACAAGTAAATCAAAAAACTAGTCTAATGCTCACCAAGGCTTGTGTCACAACATATGGGTTAGTAGACATAAAATTAAACATGAATAAGAGAATACTATTTAATCTATGTACAGGTAAAACCTTAATTCATGGAGAGAGAAATATATTCCAAATCCATTACTTATGTTACTTCTATTTACTAAAGAGAGGAGAAAAGTTAGAGATACTTACCTTGATTATGAACCTATTGAGACTCTATCTCTCCCTTGGCCAAATTCAATTCATAATAGGTTTTGGTATATAAATATCACTAAGAAAGGACAAATCATCCAAGACTTCTCCACAAGACTAGATTAATCTCCAAGTACAAACCCTAAGCTAAGACTCCTCAAGTAGAATAGAAAAAGAGTATATTGCAAAGAAGAAAAAATGAATAATTAACTCTTATTTTCTATCTAAGAATTATGAAATGAATGTGTTTATATTTGATGATCTAACCCTAAACCCTTCCAAACCTTTAGGCCTATAAGGTCAACCCAGTCGACCTAGTATTGAAATTAGCAAAGATAAACTAGGTTATGAACTATGTCAGTCATATTCGACCTAGTTCTTAGTAAGGTTTGTAAATAGAAATACAAGGTAAATGTTGCTAACATATTCATATAAGTTTCCTAAAGGGATTTAGGTTAGGCAAAGGGATAATGAATATGGTAAATGACTAAAGGAGGGTAAAAAATATGAAGCAAATCTTAGGAGAATGTTTTTATGAGTTGGTTGGATTGATAACAAGTGGAAATAAGAGATAATAATTATATGAAGCACCGATGGTCTACCCACCCCTTTATTTATGTAACCCTTAAGGGAATTCACTCAAATATATTGATACTCGATGGGTTCCTACAACATAGAAAGCATTAATAATTGATAAAGTTTGATAATATTATGTGTATACAGGAATTATCTTGATAGGTATGAAAAGGATCCGATCTACCAAAGTGATTTGAACCATGTTGTAATATAAAGGTGATAAAGGAGAAGATGTAATCTAAGATTGATCATCCTCTTGGGAAGTAATGAGAGGAAGAAAAGAGCACCCCATATAGTGTTTAAATGGATTTAGGTTGTCCAAAAAGATTTTGATAGGGGATTTCATGATGCTTGATGAAAAGATCTGAGATGAGGAAACAAGAGTGAAAAACAGGGATAGAATCAACTAGATAGAGAAAAAATTTAGCTAAAAAGTATAGAGTTAACTAGGTCAATAGATTTATATAAATAAAATTCACAAAATAGAAAAATAAGAGGACACAGTTGTTCTAGTCGACTATGTGCTAGAAGGGATGAAATTGAAAATAGGATAAAAATAAATACATAGTCTTATAGGTTAACAATGTACTGTTGAATAGGGAATAATCTAACTAATAAGAAGACATAGTTAGATAGGTTGATTGTGTACTACTTAGACAAGGGCTAAATAGGAAGATAAGGAGACACAGTTGGATAGGTTAACTATGTACTGTAAGTGGAAAAACTAAATAGTCAATAAGAGACTATATCAAGAGAAATGATAGTGTTCTGAAATAGATAAAAAAATTGTAAAATAATTTTGAAGCAAAATTAAATTAATCACACAAGAAATTGGATAAATGTAGTTGATCTAATTGGAACACACAGCACAAACCTTGCACCAACACTAACTAATGCAAGTTTTAAAATACAACATACAATGATCAAAGTGTAAGCATCAAATGAAAATTAAATGCTAACTAATTGGTCATAGTAAGTGTTATCAAGCTATAATGAAGTTTAATTTTAATGTGATAGGGAAGTTAGATGTAATGAGAAACTAAAAAGCAATCTAAGACTAGTTTTAAGATGTTTAGGTTGAAAAGGATATGTATTGGTGATGGTATTGCATTGGTATTTGGGCTTACCCCCTTACTTCATGATCTCATAATGATAAGGGTGTTAGGTGTTGTGCCAATATATACCATCAACCACATATTTATAGTTGGCTAGAAAACCAATTTGTCTTTCCACTTGGTTGTGAAATATAATTAGGTAGGCCTTATAAAGATAAATGTTTAATGTTTTTTGAATAAAAAGTAATTTGGTTGTGTGTATAAAAGAGAAAAATAGTGTGACTAAAATGGTAATTAAAAAATCATATATTTAATATATGTTTGTTACTCTAAGCATGCAAACAACTAAAAAGTAAAGGTTAATTAATTACTATAAAATAGAGGTCAATTCTTTGATTGAGAAGAGAATAGAGTCAATTTAGGTGACACTATATGCAAACAGTGCAGAATAGAGTCGACTAGGGCAATATTATTTTATAAAATTATGATCTATAAGAACACAATTGAGCAAGTTCATTATGTCTTATATACATAAGATAAGATACATAACTATGTTGAACAAACCTTGACCTAGTTTGTTATAAGGCTATAGTTTTGCATACTAAAAACTTGTGAAAATAGTACTAAAAAGGAAAATTGAAATGATAAAGAGAGAAAGGAATGAACCTTGATGGGCTTGAATATGTTTTAGATATAAAATTTTTATGTTATTATGTTTAAATATTGATTCAAAATTTTCTTAATAGGATCAACTAGATCAATGAAGTTTACAAAACCTTGTATACTGAAGAAAAAGTGGTAAAAAGAGTTGACTGGTTCAACTATGTTTGCAGGCCTGTATGTTGATAAAAGAGAATTGTTAAAAAATATGACTAATTTGACTATGTATGCAAATCTATATTTTAATAAGAATATTTTTCTAAACTAATTGATCCAGTAACTTGTATTTGTCATAGACATGCACAGACAAAACATAGTTGTTTTGGAGTGACTATGTGTTAAACCTACACATAGTATGTTATAATTATACCAACTAATTTGACATAGTACTTCAAATATAGAAAAATATAATATGATAACAAATTTATGGCATGAAATAAAACCTACAAGGGTTTGATTCATGTTGGGTTCACCAGAATGTATGCAAAGGGAAATGCAATTGATCTATTAATCAATCCTAGCTCAGAGAAGATAAATCATACTTACACTTGTAATTATCAATACATTATATATTCAGAGTCATGACCAAGATGGATTTTCTATACCTAACCAAAGGATCTCTTACTATAATAAAATCACTAGGGAGGGTTCCAAAGCCTCTAGTCAAGAAAAACTATGCAATAACCCTAGCTAGGTCCTATGATTTCATATTCACAAAGTAAATGAATATGAAAATGGGGGTTATTAAATAAAATTTTATAAGCCTCCAGTCAAGAAAACATCAATAATTGATAAATTTTGAAAATTTTATGTGCATACACCATCCTATCCCAATATTTTATCTTAGCATTACCTTTATTTCTCCTTACATCTTTCATGTAATCCCACCCAATGGTTACATGTCCTTTTAGCTTAATGAAAACAAAGTTTACCTTGTTCTCATCTAATACACTCTCATAATCAAAATCTTGTCCAACTATGTAATCCAATCAATAATATCTTATCCATCAAGGTTGCCTACATATGAGGGAATTTTTATTTTGAGTTTATACCTATGTCTCATGACTACCTTTAGTAGCCTATCTATTCCTTCTTCTTCCTCTTCTAGTGCCTTCGATACTTCTTCCTCTTCAAGTGCCTTTAGTTCTCCTTCCCTGTCACTGACATCCCCTATTACTACTCATCTTATTTTATTTTCCTATACTAATGTAAACCTTTAATCAAAACTAATTTATAGGTTTCTTAACTCCTCCAAGATTGCATCTCCCATTTGGATACTTGCTCTTCC
Organism: Torreya grandis; assembly: GCA_037957365.1. NCBI lineage: Eukaryota > Viridiplantae > Streptophyta > Pinopsida > Cupressales > Taxaceae > Torreya > Torreya grandis. The sequence continues at coordinate 1,544,176 of JARHVA010003399.1, read as the reverse complement.
ACCTCCTATTGGGTTCCTCCTAGTTGGAATTTTGGCTTCTTCACTACAATTGACCAAAAAATGATCAATCCACTCTTATATTCAAATATTTTCAACCTTATTTAATCCTATTTTAAGTACCTAACCTGATTTGATACCAATCTATTGTAGAGGGAGAAATTTAACCAAAACAAAATGCAAGTTATCACAATTTGCCTTATTTCCTTATAACCCTCCTAAAGGACTTTTTCAAATGGTTTTATAAGTATAAAAAGGTTCAAAAGAAAAAAATTATATTTTTATATACCATTAATGGCATAAAAATCCCTACCAATTTTTAAGAGCCAACTCTTAAGGTAGATGCACTAATTAAACTTGACCTTCCTCAAACTAGGCCTCAATTAGGTCTCTTAGGCTACAAAACTAAGTTTGGGATCCTAAATATTTCACACATACCAAGACCCCAATAAACTATTTTATTCACTTAAATAACATTAAAATAAATCTTTGGGTCAAACTTGAAGGTTTGAAATAATGTATAAATACCCCAACCAAGAAATGGTCAAAAATCATAAGTTAGGTTTCTACACAAGCCGAGAGGTGTAAATTTGATGTTTTCAAGTGTAAATGAGTATTTAAAAGACTCAAAAAAAAATTATAATGTCTATTCTCACCTAATACACCTTTTTAAAATGGAATGACAATCAACTCACTCACAAATAGACTCAAAAATCTCAAATTTCCATTCTAGTTGTTTACAATAAAAAAGGGTATAGGATTGTAGGTAGGAACTTTGATGTTTGAATGACACTTTTGTCTTATAAATGGGTTTTTAGTGTAAAAAAAATGCATACACATATTAAAAACTTTATAACACCATTTCACTCATTAAAATGCTTTGAATCAATTAAATAAACCTTTCTCAATATTGGACACTTGACTGTGTAATACATAGTATTCTTAAGGACTAAATATCTCTCTATAAATAATTTATATGGATGTTTCTACTGAAATTATATCAATAATTAAATAAAATAAATTTATTTCACTTACCAATATTCACACTTGTATTCACAACATGATCCAATAGTTGTTTTCATTTATTAATATTTATATTCTACTCATGCATACATAAAATTCTTGACAAACAATTTTCTTCATACAATCTAAACCTTATTTATTAGAGATAAATACATTATTATTACATTAAATCATTACCCATTATATCCTATACGTTCCATTTAATTTATTATAAAATATCTAACTGATTATTTTTTTCCTCCAATGTAGGCTTATGCATGAACAATAAGTCTTCATGGGTGTTACATCAAGGTTAAAACATAGCTTATATGACCGAAAAGGTGGTAAAACATAAATAATATACCTAAAACCTTTAATATACCTAAACAAAAAATATAAAACATTTTAACCTATCAAAATCATGCTAAAGACCTCAAAACTATAGAAAGATATTAAAAGGTTTGAATTTGGCATTTTGGCAAGAAAATGCCTAGAAGGCTCAAATTCAAATTTTATGAAAAAATAAGACCTATAAATGACTCCTAAATGATATTATATACTACTAATACCATACTAACACTCAAAAATAATAAAACAAAACTAAAATTTATCATGTGGAGTGATGCTCTTACATCAACTAATATGTCATGCTTCTATTTTTTCCACATAATTCATTGTTTTCCTTCATTTGTCTTTAAAACCCTCAGGCACCTTGAAATATTGAAACATGTAAAAAATATGTGGGAGTGTAATGGGATAATATAACCCCAATAAAACCCTTGATAATTTAACACTATCTATGAATCTAATACTCCAAGGTGGTAAATTAAGCCCATGTATTTATATCACCTAAATTTATTATGCAATTATGCTCCTTCAATATATGTATGTGATTATAAATATGACTTTGATAATTCATAATGATAACTCTTAAATTTATTTTATATGATTTAGACTTGTCTTATGGTTTCTCCTTGTGAATGATATTGAATTTGAGATGAATAAATAAGATTTTCTCAATGAAAATAATGTGAATCTACTTAATATATAGTGCCAAACAAGGAACCAAGTAGGGATAATGAATCACCTTTGATGTGTATTTATAAAAAAATATTTTTATATTTTATTTTAATTAACCTTATGAAACATGTGAGAATATTCAAAAATATTTTTTTAAAATTTGGAAACTAGCCATCAATTGGCACAAAAAGTGGCTACTCTCGATGGATAGGTCCATAGAAATAGAGTTGTTTACCTTGAATGGACTTGTTCTATAAATCCAAGGACAACTATCCTAAGGTGGAGATATTCTAAGGGTAGCATAAATCAATTTGAGTATTTTACTTGGAAATTTATATGTAATGATGACAATCAAGGGTTAAGCCCATATATATGAAGGGATTAAGGAATATCTAATATGATTCATGTATTTGGGCATAAGTCATGTGGTTTAGGATGAGTCAATAATTACCATTTTCAATTACCTATGTCCATATTTATGTGTATACCTCCCCCCCCCATTTATTCTAGTACTAAAATTTCTAGAGTTAAGGAGAAATAGTTAAATCTAAGTGTGTATAACACAACATCTTTTTAATTGGATACTAAAATTGTGTAGGGAACTCCAATTTATAAAACCCTATAGAACACACATTAATTAATAATTTATTCATATTTTAAATTTAAAAAAATATGAAAGTATCAAATTTAAAATTAAAAAAGGAATGACTACACCTATATGGATATGTAACCATGTTTCTCTATTAATTTTAATTGATGATGGAGAACTATGCCTCCTTACTGAATCACTTGGATAATTTTAACTATTGGTGAATTGATAGTGCTTGGATATTTACTTTGAATAAATAATCAAGCCATTACGTTTTAAAAATGCATATTCCAACTCTCATGAATGTGGAATAGTATCTAACGTACTAATCTAAAAGGTGGAACCATGATGGTTGCACTAGAATTGATTTCAAGGTCATTGAGTGTCACTATGATCAAACATACACAACTTATAATGTCAATATAATACCACATAATGGGTTTGCTAAAATTAATGCCTAGATTTTTGAGTGAGACTAAAATCAAATGTACATTACTTGTAATGTAATTAGTCACATTGTTACACACACAAAGAGATAGACAGATATATGTATATGTATATGTATATTTATATGTATGTATGTATACACACACACACACATATTACTTGCGTTATTAAAATATAATGAATAATATTCATGCCCCGACCATGGCCTCATTGCCAATATATTTTATTCAAATGAACTTTTTTCTTAGAAATAGTAACCTTAAATTTTGAAAATGTACATGAATAATTATTATTCCTTTTGTACATGAATGAGTATAATTCCTTCTTAAAATTTTAAATATGTTCATACAAGCATGAATAAGTATCATTCCCAATAACTATGTGTCAATGATATAAAATTTCATGCACTTATATAATCAATTGTAATTGTATTTTAAACTTATAAGTTTGATTTTTTAACTATTTTTCATGTGCATTCAATTATGTATGATCATATACTTTGAGTCTTTGAAAAGTGAGTGAATATGCATGTCATATTCCCCAATCATTTTTATCAATATGTCAATATATATCATGTGTTTAATTTATGAACTACTTTAAATCTTTGAAAACCTCTACTCTATTATAGAATATAATATTTGAATTATTTTTAATCTATAAAAACTATATTTTAAATCTTTGAAACCTGCACTATGTCCTAAAACTCACTTTTTTTGTTCATGGGTGCTTGGATATTCAATAAAATCCCACTATGATGCCCCCATTTTGAGATGAGAGGTGTACCTTGGAAGTCACTCATCTCAAAAAAAGAGTTTATTGTATTATGTGATAAAGATATAATCATGTAATCATGTGGAGAGTAGGTCATCACAAAAAAATAATTATCATTTAAGCTTGTATGTAACACATTAAATGTGATTCATACAAGTGTCATGTCTAGAGATATATAATAATGAGACATTTAGTAAAGTAACTATCTCTAAAGTAGACCACACAGTAAAAGTGTGCATGATATAGATCATGGCACTAATAATCAAGTACAACACATAATGTCACATGATAATTTCAAGGGTTACATTAAATAAATATATATATGTAATAAAAACAAGGCCAAGGGCCCCACAAAAATTAAATTAAGAATTTCAAAAACAAGAGACATGTTCAAATTGTCTCATAAAATATATGGCAAATGGTCATAATAAATTTGGAAATGGTCAAAATTTGCATAGCTAAATAAAAAATATCATAGATATGTTTAATTAATTTACACAAAAGTTCCAATGGACATACATAATAATAAAGCAATGTATAGCATAAGCAAGAAAGTAACAACATAGAATAAATAAAGAATAAGTGAAAACTATTATATTTCATTCATATGTATCAATGTCATATCATATAAAAGTAGCATATCCCCATAGAAAAATGTAAGATATGAGTAATTAGAAAGAAATTTATAAGATATGTAGATTGACATGTTATAAAGGTCATAAAAAGATATAATTTATTGATAATTCACCCTATAAAATCAGAATCCCCTAGCATATGCAATGGCCATTAGGTGAAAGGGAACTCAACATCTAAGAATCCATGTGGATATGTATGTCTTATATCACTTTCATATACCTCATGAAATGCATGTGTTTTTTATAAATAATATGTTATATACCAAAATATGTGATAAACAACATATGTGAAGAAGTAAACTAACAACTCATGTCATGCTCAAGTCCTAGTTTTCTATTTGTATGAGATTATTTTGATTTTTTTGTAATTTTGACATATTTGATTTTTTGGGTATTTTTCACATATTTGAAAAATATAAGTAGCAAGTCTACAAAAATAAAATGAGGGGTAGGATCCAAACAATCAAAAAAAATGTCAAGGCATAGTGTGCACTATATTTGATTACATGGAAATGTGTAGAAAGTTAAAGAAAGGAATATGCCCCTACTAAATATGTGTATCAAAATAATTTTAGCTTAAAATCATATGTGTAGATAATAATATGCAATCCCCTAGTGGTAAAATATCAATGTGTGCTCATGTCTTATGTATAAGTAAGAGCATATAATCTTGTAATCTAAAATGAAAGCCAAATCATGTGTGGATAGTTGATATTTAAGAAAGATCAATTAGCATGCCATAAAATATATGCACTATAGTCATTATTGATGAGTGTTATGGATGTTCATATTAGGGTAGACAATAAAAATGGTAAGGGAAAAATGAAAAAAAATCCAAGGGTAAGAACAGTATTATGAGGAGGATGAGTAGATATTATAGGTACTATTTATGAAGTATATATCACCTTAGTCTTGTACACTTGGAAAAATTAGACCTTGGATGTCTTCTTAGTTCTATACCTTTCCCTCTTTCGTAAGTTTCTTATATATATATATATATATATATATATATATATATATATATATATATATATATATATATTGTACCCCTTGGTCTATCTCTTAGTCTATCCAATCTTATTTTGATGACCCTAGCCTTATATCCTACTCATAATGCTTAAAAATGGTTTATATTCCACCTCGACAATTTTTGAGCCTATACCTATTTTCCTACTCCATGGACACTTGCATCTTAGATAGACACCTACATAAATGTAGGTGTTAGGCTCTAACGTAATTGTCTAGTACCCTAAAGTCATATAGTTTGTAAATAAAATTTATCATAATGGTTGGCTTAAGTGCTTTAATTTTAAATATTATCTAAAGAGATTGGTATAAATATAAGATCAACCCTTATTCACTCCTCACCTAGCAAAAACCAAGGAAAATTATAAAAGGAATTATATCAAGCATTCAATTAAGCAAATATTCCTTATTTTATCCTATTTCCACATTAGTCATAGGTACATCACATATACATGTCTAAAGTACTGAAGGAGTATCCCAAGTTCTATGTTTTCTAACTTACAATCTAGGTCATTGTTGTACTTGATTATCACACATTATATGACTCACACATAATCCAACACATAGGGGATAACTACATAAGTTTGAGGCCCTCTTAATATTATTGACTATGTAGGTATTTCTCATTGATATAGGGGTCTTTATGTAAGCTTGACACCATATGCCCACTAACCCAATTTTTCTCATAGCTAATATGAAAATGAAGAACTAGAGTTTTGTTATTTGACAAAGAGAAATATTCCATGATAAAAATATTAATACACAAAATTTAAGTAAAAAACAAACCTAGAAGCATCTAAGTGGTCACACCTTATTCTAATAGATATTATGTATAAGACACTTGCATCTGACCTAGATAGTAGCATCGATGCAACTATCCCAGGTTGATACAAGTGCTCATAGCTAAAGAGGCACTTAATCTAGAATTTGGTAACTATTCTAGAATATTCTTATAGTATACTTCTTACCTATTCTAGATCCAAATATGTATTAACATCATAACTAGCTAAATATATTATTTATTTTTCATAACATATCTTGTATAGTTTACTTTCCATTTTTATCATATTTTAGGATAATAAATTTACAATATGTTCTATCTAAGTTTTGAAATTATTGGCATGATATGATCTATTTATCACCCTTGTGCTTATTCATTTATATATTTTTAACCTTATCTATCCCAATAATATCCTTATCTAATTTAGGCCTAAACATTTGGTGAAACCAATCTTTGAGCTTCAAACCCTATGTCAATTAGGGTTTTTTAATCTTTTTTATTTCTAATCCTTAATTTATATAAAATATGTAAATTTTAGATGCATCTATCACCCATTTTGTGTTCCAATTTGTATTAGTTTTTGTGGTTTGCTATATTTCCTACCTTATAAAATATTTTGATCAAATTTTTAAACATCATGATAGGTTTTTAAAATAGAGACAACACTTGATCTCTCTTAATAATTATTTTTTTAATATTATAGATCTGGTAGCTAGACACCAATGCACATGATCTCAACCATTTTTTATACCTAAAGCTTATTCAAATGAGAACTACCATCCCACACCCATTATTCACTCATGTCTTAAATTATATTTGGGGGTCCATGTTGTTACTACTTGAAGAGATAAGGTTACTCAAACTAATCCCCCACATATTAATATACAATAGGAGCCTTATAATCCTAATATTTTGATAAAATATAAGGGATATGACTTTGTTGACAAATTGATAAGTACACATGCTAAAATTTCAATCCTCAAACTCTTAAATAAATCTATTATTTACAAAGATATCTTATATGAGGAATTAGGTGAGACCCAAGTTCCGAGTGATATTAAACCCAATTATTTTATGGACATCATGAAATATTTAAATAATAATGAAAACCTCATTACATTTTATCCAATAGATTTACCATCCAAAGATATAATTGATAAATATTTTCCTTTGTTCATACAAGTGACCATGCAAAATAAGGGCATCAAAAGGGTGCTCATTGATAATGGATTAAGCCTAAATATTTGTAGTATAAACTTCCTAACCACCATGTGTATTAGCACCAATATTATTTAAACAATTTTTGTGTATATAAAAGGTTTTGATAATTCACATATCTCTTTATTTGGTAAAATAACAATGGATGTTACATTAGGACCAAAAATGATTTCAACTACTTTTCATGTAATGTCTCAATCTTTATGTTATAATTTATTTTTGGGTAAACCTTGGATACATTAAATGTAGGTTGTGTCATCTATGTTTCAATGATGTTTAAAAATCATACATGATGAGACATTATTAATCATGCCTACTGATGATGAAACTTTTAAATTTTTCAAAATGACACATTCCAAAACTAAAGGAAATCCCACAATTGTACCACCTAAACAATGCATTCCTCTTAAGAATTTACACACATATGAAATAAGTGAGTCAATTATAATGGATTTTTCATCTATATATTCAAATATGGTTCTAAATATATAGGTACACATACATGCACATAAAGAGCAACATTCATTACCAAAGAATCCAATAAAATTACAAGAGCCCCCAATATTTGAGCTTCCTTTATTGGTCAATACTAAGTATAAATATTGCCATGTTTTGGATTAATATGATATTGATGATGATATGGCTTATGCTATGATATATGATAAAATGTGAAAAATAAATTTTGATCCACTTAATCACCTTTTACATAACCTATTCAAACTTATAGGTCATGGTACATATAAATTAAATCCACATGAAAAAGATATAAAACTAGATATAGAAAAGAGAAAAAATAAAAATAGTATATGAGCATGTAATGCTTGTTACTCCATACATCCCTCTTGGTTAAAAACATTGATTCATTCATAAAAGGTTCAAATTCAAGTACATTGTGTGAACAATGTGGATTCTTCTCAAAAGGATTCATAATAAAATTTACATATGACAACACAACAATATATTGCATATACAATATTATCTATGTAGAATGGGCATATAATGATTTATTTACCTTCTACCTGACATAGATCAAGCAGTAAAATTCTAATTAAAAATGGAGTACCATATTATAATTATCATCAGATCATTGACCATAATACCAATCAATGTGAGGCATTAAATAACTTAATTTAGAAATATAATAAAGAAGGATGAATACACATTGTGTTTGTGATGTGAAAAGGGGAAAAATCCTTCCTATATTTTATAAGAGAACTATCTCTCAAAGAAACCAAAACATGAAGATTTAACTATTACTACTAATATTGATGGGGTATATTTCCACCATCTCCATTTTGATAACTTATGTAGCTCACATTTTACCCTTAAAAGGGTGATTCAAGCCCTCTCAACTTGAGATTTTCCTATGGGATTGATCTTAGGTTATAGGTGACATTTAGATGGAACAACCTCTAACTTAAAGGGCTGGCTCCCTTTGATGTATCAGTTAAGTTCACTAGTACTACTACTACTACTTTCCTATTTGACAAAGGAAAAGGGATAGAAAAGCATGAAATAAATATATATAAGAAGGTGATACATTAAAAAAACACCCTCCACTTTAATACCATACATTTAATAACTTGAATTAGGATTGAATCTGATCACACTTCTCAAAACAAGGACTTTCAAGCATGAATGCTTTAACATTGAGGTTTTTGAGAATGAATTAAATGAGAGGGTTAGTCAAGAGGTCTCAAAAAGGAAATAATGACTGAAAATTCACTTTAAATCTATGAAAAACTACGTAAAACTCACTGTGTGACCTGCAAGAACATAATCCATTTACAAATAGGTAGGAAAGGACAAATGAGATATAGTACAATGACTACTACTAACATTGATCAACCATCACACTAGTACACTAGTTGAAATCATGTAAATAGGTAAGAATAAGATTAATTCATAATTATGAGGCATATTACAAGTGTTAATTTTAGTATGGATTTTCAATACTTAGTAAAAGGATCCATACAAAGCCCATCAACATTGATCTTATAGAGAAAATGAGACTAGAAGAGAGAGGGGCATAGAAGTGAGCCATGAAAAGTATGAAGAAGAGTTAGAATCAATAAGGGAGTTGGAAAAAAAATTAATTATGTCTCAAAATATAAATTTTTATCTCTTTAATATGCATATTATTCCAAGTTACATAGGAGTTTCAAACTTGGCTTGACACCTTGATCTTCCTCTTTAAAACTACCCTTCTCTTGACTTATGAGGTGATAAGTGGCATATTCGATCATCAAGTCATGTTGAGTTACATTATTGAAATTATATTTAAACCTTTCAAATATTTATTAAACTCTTAAAACTAACATTTCAATGATTATTACACCTCTTAGGTGTCTTGAATCCCACTTGCCCTTACTATGCCTCTTTTATGCTTGTAAGTGTTGTGGGTTAAAAGCTTGATTGAGTCTTGAATTTATTTAGGGGTATATCCAATTAATTTATTTAAATATAGTTATTTAAAAATATTAAATACTTCACACCACACTTATATTCATCTCAAATTCATTTTTCATGTGAAACCTTTCATTTCCTTTTCCTGCACTTACACAAGCCTGACTGTAGGTTTATGAGGCTGTAAGACTTCAAGTTAAGAGTATATTTTATCTTTACATCACTCTATAGTATTTTAAAAACATTATTTAGTATAATTTATTCCATAATCATTATTTATATATCAAAATGCCAAATCCAAAGCATGACATGTAGTCAATCCTCTATATAGGTCTATAGGTGTATTTAAGGTCTGTATGGTTACTAAGACTAAAGATTGAGTTTTCAATGGAATAATATATCTTATTTATGACCTATAAATATTAAAAAGGTATCCAAATAATAATAAAACACTTATATTTACCCTTTAACATCATCTTTAATCCTTAACATCATTGCATTTAATGCAAAAATTAAACATATAGGTCTATAGACTTATAGGTCTACATTTTCAATGTATGAATCCTTTCAATTAATATATCTTGTTCATATAAACCTTAAGAATTTTCCTCTACTATCACACAATATATATCATGAATTTTTAACCTCAATACATTATTTCAATGTAATGTCTAGCATTTATTAGTATATACCTCTATGTTGGTAGATCTCTCATAGTCTCAAACCTAAACTGATAATAAGCATGCTTTGATGGATTTGTGATGAAAAGACCATATTAAAAGTGTTATTTTGGATGTTTTTTAGATAATTTATTCATTATAAAACCATCTTAAATATTTATTTCCTCCATCAAATACATGTTGTAGGGCCAGACCTATGTATGCAAATTAACATCACTTATATGCAAAGCTTCAAGGTTAAGAATTATTGTACTTGAGAATGAGTGTTTTAGAATTTATATGGCCTTTGGTAGAGTTTTTATTTTTTATCCATGTTTATATCTACCTATAAAAATATTTATCACCACTTCCTACTACCAAAAGGGTCTCCTTTCTTAACTTTGTTTACTAACCAACTTGCAGGTATAGGTTTAAGATTCTTCAACCTAAATTTAATGAAAGACTTCCTAGTTGAAAGTAATTGTAACTCAATTATTTCATGACCTATTTCATGATGTCATGACCCTCACAGCAAAATAACAATTCAACATGCATACCTTCAATTCACCTTTGTGCTTGGAGTGATATACATAGTCCAAAAGAATAGGATCATTGCATGTTTAGAGAATGTAGTGTTAGAGGAAGCATTAAGATACATTTAATAGACATTTATTTGAATTAATTATATTTTAAATAGGTTTAATACCTTAATCCACACCCTTTTACTATTGAAAACCTTAAACCGTCTAGAAACCATGACATCTACCTATAAACTATGCACAATGGAGATTCATTATCAATCTAAGATCACACATGCCAATTAGGGATTTGAAAAGATTTTAAATGTATAAACAAGTCATATATATCTTTTTCAATTACTTTCATGAATTCAACCATCCTCAAACTACCATTCCAAAGAGAAAAGTGAGCCTATGGGATTTATAGGTAGTTTTAGACCATCATGGGGTTTTAATGATTCTTCATAAATATGAGGGAATAAATATGAGAATAAATTACATGATTTTTAATATATCTAGGATCCCCTCCTCTGTAAAAAATATTAGGACCCAACTCCCAATGTATTTTATGGAATGAGCATGAGAAAGTTGCCTTTGTGATCTTGCCAAGGGAGTAATGGAGGAGAATAAGAATGTTTTGCACTTTTAGGAATTATACCTAAAATAAAATCATATATTTAGCCTAATAGATCTATAAGAACACTCCTAAATAATTTTCACCTGAAAATCTCTCCACTTGGTCCATACAAGTGGATATTAAGCCTTCTTTAAGCATTGAAACTTGTTTGTAATTAATTTTAAACATTTTAAACTGACTTATTATTATTATATACTAACATTCATGTTATATAAATCTTAATAAGTCAATTAATAATATATATCTACGTGATTTTCACCTTTTTGGGTTCTTAAATTGAATTTTTGACCATTTTACACGTGTTAACGACTTGTAGAAGAGGTAAAAAATGATTTTTTGACCTATAAAATAACACGAGACTTATTTCGGTACATGTATAGACTATATGAGTATTATATGACTTTGATACATTAAATATGTCTTGAAAAGACACTTTAAACTCCATAACACCACTTGAACCATATGAAATATGACAAAGCAACTTATACAAGCATAAGATCAAATTAGATATTACCTTAAACTTATCAAAATTACCTTAAACTATGATAATAATCATTGAAAAGGGAATAATTATGTGACCCTATCTTATGGTAGCCAAAATTTGGCTAAAATCTTTGGTGGTCTCTTAGGGAAGCATGTTTGCTATGCTAATTAGACTAGTTGCCTAGTCCATCTATTGGGAAATGGAGTCAATGCACTCAAAATAAGACCTAAACTAACCTTGACTAAGAAAATACAACTTAATTTACCTCCAAACACACACAAGACAAAAAAACCCACCAAGAAAATATAAAGACAACACACACTTGTGCCAAGGTACTTAAGGAAAATAAAACAAAGACTACTATGTACAACTATCTTGCTTACCTTCTTCCTCTAAGGTCAAATGGAAAAGTTCTTGGATCAGTTACCTCATGAGATGAGACATGTTACATAAATTTTTTTCCCTTGACTATAACATATGATAGATCATGTTTCTTACTTTCTAAACTAATTGGTAGTCTCTCAAGACCTCTATGACCACCAATCAGACTGTTTAGCTTCATTCCCAAGTTCATGAGTTGACTATGTGAGTCAAGGACAAATTCAAACTCATTATAATATAGGATGCTTGGCTTAAAACATACCATTATTATTTTATTAATAGTTTTCTCCTTCTTGATTTATTGAAAAACTTCACGTGAAGAGCTATCATTTTGAAGGAAAGTATTTTCCATATCATCAAGGAAGTCCTCCATATCACTTTATTCTTATACAAATATCATATTTTTCTCTTACTCATCTTGAATAAAAACATACTCATTATATATTGACCTATCATCCACTTTAATTTATTTTTTATGGTTGATCAAACTTGTTGTCTTGGTGAGAGCTTCAAATGCTTAATACTCATTGAACATGTTTATGTATAATTTCCACATGCCTTCAAAGCTTTATTTTACTTTTCCATGAGGTTTAAAAGGGTCATTAATCATGGTGTTATCTTAAAATTTTCTCATGCATATTTTCATCATGTTCATTAGTCAAGTCTAGATCATCAGCATTCTTCTCATGGGCTATATGTTCATTATCCAACTTAGAGCAGAATCTTTCCAACTCTTCCCAAAAGGCATATTCCTCTTTATAAATTGAAAATATATCAAAATCAATGCTAACCTTGCATTTATCCTAAGTAATATTAGGTTCTTTATGTTTCACCTTCTTGAGTAGGCTCATGATAAGGCTTCAAGCTCTCTTCTTCAAGGCTAGACTAATCTGCTTTCTCCTCCATGAAGAATGGAAGTTCATCTACCCATTAGAGGTCTAGAACTTCATGATTTTATTACTATATCAAACCTAACTTGTCTTATTCTTCATCCACATCAAAACCATATGAATCAATCTGATCCACTTGATCATTTAGGACCCTTGGAGGGTTTTCCAACTATTGGTTGAAAGGTATAGGTTCGTGTTCATCTGTGAAATCTGATTTGTGATCTTCTCACCAAGGGTATTGCCAATTATTATTTCTTTCTCATGATAAATAAGATAACTCTCTACAACACACTCTTGAATTTTACCTATAGATGCAACATCATGACTCTATAAGACAACCACAACATCATGTTTATTGAAAAAATTTCCTTCTTACTTGAATTTTCATCTTCTTCCCTCAATGTATTTGATTCGCCATCATAAAATGAGAGGGTGGGAGGGAAAGAAACCTAGTTATATTTACTTAAGATTGATAAAGTTTCTTAACTTGGTATTTTGGATAATTAGGATGATTATATTCTTCTTATACAACTATAACATAAATAATAGATGAAGGAATTGAAGAGCATGTAGGTTTTTTTGACTTGAGCTCCAAAAATAATCTTCCCTTTTGTTATTGAGATTTCATATGAATAAACTACTTTCAACTTATAAGATATTTTGGTGTAGATTTTTCAACTTATTTTCTCTCTTAACTTTGGATTGGTATAGGAGAAGATTCACTCTCTAGGATAGGCATGACAAAATTAGGATTCATGGTCCAAGAAGGTATCCAAGGTGGACTAGACATGGGATTTTGAGGAAGAGTGGATAGATTTAGGGTAAACATAGGTTTATATTTAGAAATAAAATATTTACAACTTGGGATTATATATCTATTAGACTCATTAAGAGGTTCATTAAGCTTATGTTGATTGTGTATTACAATTTGGAGGAGTTTTATAGTAAAAGTAGGTTGATTTGGGATAGGAACAGGTATATAGACCTGATTGGGTTGGGATTTCACATGCTCCCATATCATGATATTCTCTTCCACTAAGTGCATCATCTTATTAACCTCAAATTTTTCATTTATTGTATAACCCTCATTCTCAACACTTACCCAAACTATCCAAAAACCTTGCAAGTGATCTTTAACTTCTATAATGGGATAAGTAGGAGACGCTACACCATGTTATACTTATTTATCATTCCTTATCATCCAATTTATAATGTATAGTATATATTTTTTAAATTTTAGTAAGAATTAATAATGTGTAACATAATATTGAGAAGGTTTATTAGATAGATAGGTGGGTTGTTGGTAAACTTGACAAGAAACTATTTGAGGGCTACTTGAGGAGAAACCATGAACACTATTAACATGACAAGATTGATATGAAGGTAAAATATAAATTTATTGATAATATGAATGATTATACATAAAAAATTTCTATTTTTTAGGAACTTATACTACCTATACCAACTGAAATTCATTTGGAATCACCATTATTTATTGATCTGTTACCTCCAAAGACTGATATGTTGAAGGATAGTACCAAAAATTCCTTCAATTGATGTCAATCTAATCCCACTGGGCATGTTAGGACTATTATATCTCAAATTTTCACCCTTGATAAGGTTATTAAATCCCTCTCAACTTGATCTATGAAATGGGATTGATCCTAGGCTATGAGTGATCTTTAGATGGATGAAACCTCTAGTTTAAAGGGATAGCTCCACTTGATGTATCAGTTAGGTTCATTACTACTACTACTACTACTACTACTACTACTACTACTACTACTACTACTACTACTACTACTACTACTACTACTACTACTTGCTTGATTGAAAAAGGAAAAGGGATAGAAATGAATGAAATAAATATATCTAAGGAGGTTATATAATATAAAAACACCCTCTACTTTAAAATCATGAACTTAAGAACCTAAATTAGGACTTAATATGATCACACTTCTTAAAATAAGGACTTTCAAGAATGAATACTTCAACATCTTTGTATTTGAGAATACATTAAATGAGAGGATTAATCAAGAGGTCTCAATAATTCCCTAATGACTGAAAATAAACTTTAAATATATTCAACTACATCAAACTCATCATGTGACCTGCAAGAAGATCCATTCGTAAATAGGTATGAATGGATAAATGAGAGAAAGTACAATTACTACTACTAACATTCATCAACTATCACACTAGTACACTATTTCAAATCATGTGACAAGGTAGTAATTAGTTTAATTCATAATTCCAAGCTATATTTAAAAAATTAATTTGAGCATGGCTTCTCCATACTCAACAAAAGGATCCATACAAATCCCATCAAGTCTGAATTTATAGAGAAAATGAGACTAGAAGAGAGAGAGGCATAGAAGTGAGCCATGATAAGTGTCAATAAGATTTGAAATTAATAAGGGAGTTATAAATAGTGGAATAAGGTCCCAAAACACAAATTTTACTCTCTTTAAGATTCATCTTCTTCCAAGTTGTGTAGGAGTTTCAAACCTGGCTTGACACCTTGATCTTCCTCTTCAAAATAGCCCTTATTTTGACTTGTGAGGTGACACATGGTATATTTTATCATCAATTCATATTGAGTTACATTATTGATCTTCTATTTACACCTTTTACATATTTTTTCAACTCCTAAAATTGAAATTTCAATGATTATTACACCTCTTAGGTGTCTTGAAGCTCACTTGGCCTTACTACACCTCTCTTATGCTTGTAGGTATTGTGGGTTAAAAGATTGATTGAGTCTTGAATTTATTAAAATTTATATACCCTATATTTACTTAAAACTCTTAAATACTTCAAACCACACTTATATTCACCTCAATCTTAGTTTTTATATGAAACCTTGCATCTCTTTTTCATTCACTTATATAGGCCTGATTGTATGTTTATAAGGCTATAAGATTGCAAGTTAAGAGTATATTTTATCTTTATATCACTCTCTGGTATTTTAAAAACCTTATTTAGTCTCATTGTTTCCATAATCCTATTTTATCTATCCAAACCTCAACTCCAAACCATGACATGTATTCAATCCTCTATATAAGCCAATAGGTGTATTTAAGTTTTATATGGTTATTAAGGCTGAAGATTGAGTCTTAAATGGCATAGTCTATTTTATTTATGACCTATAAAGATTTAAAATTTATCCAAATAATAATCCCAAACTTATATTTACCCTAAAACCTCATTTTTAATGCTTAACATCATTGTATTTAATTTGAAAATTAGACCTACAAGTCTGCAGATTTGTAGGTCTATATTTTCAATGTATGAAGCCTTATAATTGGTATATATTATTTATATTTAGATTAATAAGGTTATTATACTATCCCATAATATATTTCATTAATTTTTAAACTCCATACATTACTTTTAGTGAATGTCTAACATTTTTTGGTATATACCTCTGTGCTGGCAAACCTCTCATAGTCTCAAACCTAAACTGATAATAAGCATGTTTTGATATATTGGTGATGAAAATTCCATATTTAAAGAGTTATTTTATAGGTTTGTTAGATAATTTATTCCTTATAAACCCATCTTCAATATTTTTCTCCTCCATCAAATACATGTTCTAATGTCATACCTATGTATGCAAATTGACCTCACTTATATGCAAAGCCTCAAAGTTAAGAATTATTGTACTTGAGAATGAGTTTTTTGAGAATTTATATGGACTTTAGTAGAGTTTTTATGTTTTATCCATGTTTATATTGACCTCCCAATAATATTTATCACCACTTCCTACTACCAGAAGATGTTCCTTCCCAACTCTATTTACTAAGCAACTTGTAGGTGTAGGTTTGGGATTCTTCAATCTAGATAATATGAGAGGCATCCTAGTTGAAAGAAATTATAACTCCATTATTTCATGACATATTACATGATGTAATGACCCTTGCACCACATTGATAATGCAGTATTCAAACCTTTAATTCACCTCTATGTTTGGAGTGATATGCACAATCCAAAAGAACATGATCATTACATGTTTGGAGAAGGTAGTGTTTAAGGAATCATGGAGATCCATTTCATAAACATTTAATTGAATTTATGATAGTTTAAATATGGTGGGATAACTGAATCCACACCCTTTTACTATTGAAAACCTTGAAAACTATTTAGAAACCATGACTTCTAACCTACAAAATATACACAATGGAGACTTCTTATCAATCTGAGGTGACACATACCAAGTAAGGATTTGAAAATGATTAAAATGTCTAAATAATTCCCCTATACCTTATTAAATATATCTCATGCACTCAACCATACTCAAACTACCATTCCAAATAGAAAGTGAGCTTATGAATTTTATAGATAGTTTTAGACCACCCTAGGGTCTTAACGATTGTTCATAAATATGGGGGAATAAATATGAGAACAAATGATATGAATTTTAATCTCACTATTACCCCCTCATCTGGATAAAATATTAGGACCCAACTCCCACCATACTAAATGGAATGAGCATGAGAAAATTGACTTTGAGAGCTTATCAGGGGAGTGATGGAGGAGAAGAATCATGTTTTACACTTTTAGGAATTGCTGACCATTTTGGTCAAATAGGGAAAAATCAGTCTCCTTCTTCCCCTGCTATTTTGAGCTAGTTCAAAATTTTATTTTTCACAAGTCTTGTTTCTATGGACTCTGTAGGCTGAAATCTACGGACTCTGTAAGCTGATTTCTACGGACTCCATAGGCGGGTTTCTACAGACTCAGCAGACTTGTTTCTATGGACTCTACAGGCTGATTTCTATGGACTCTCAAGGAAATAAATAAGTTCCCAACACTTATGTGACAAAATTACCTTTGAAATTTTTTTAAAGGCAATTTTAGAGGCCAAACAACCCTTACAGAGGGCAAGAAAGCACTTGGAAAGAAGGCCGAAAGGGTAAGTTTTCCTTCAAAAAAGTGAACAAGGCAAGTTGGAATTCCTTCAAATTTGTTTAAGGAAAATTAAAAGAGAATTTATTTAGACAAAATGCCTAAATTAATTCCTTCAAACATTTTTTCTGAAGAAATTTATAAGGCAAAGACAATGTCCTTCGAAAGAAAATCCCGTGGCAATAAAAAGACTAAGGCAAAAGCAGGAAATGAAACTTACTGGAATAACTCAGATGCATCAAAGGGAGCTAGCCCTTATCTAGAGACTCTCCCCCCAATTTTTCTAGATCCACAGGCAAGAGGGGAGTTTCCATTTTGATGCGTGGAAGATAGGAGCTCAACCTCTTATCAAGGGTGCAATCCACTGCATCAATAGTTTTTGGCACGCTCAGTGGGACAAAGTTTTTACACTCAGTAAAGTTCCAAGATTGATGTTAGTCTTGTTACAGCAAAATCAACCATTTTCAGCATCTAGTGACTCCACTGATAAGAACATCAATTTTTGACCAAAGACCAGTCTGACCTCTTATGCCTAAAATCACCACATGATCTACTGCTAGGGGTGTCCCTTTTGAATTCATTGAATTGCCTTTGAACTCAGCAAAGTGACTAAGGTTTGAGAGGACTCATCCTTATCCAACAAATCACTTTCCTAGACCTGCCATAAAATACACCTACACAAGAAGGCCTCGGTTGAATCCTATCATAGCTATGGCTTTACCTTTTGTGGCTTTTCATGGTCAAAGTCCTTTGAATCTCTATAATTATGACCCAATTCTAGGAGTTGTCTTTAAAAGTGTGCCTCCCTTTAATGGAGAGGGGTCCATTACTGCTATCAAACACATCAAAAATATTGCTAACCTCTGTAATATTCACAATGTCATTGAGGAGAATATTGCAATCAGATTGTTGGCATTGTCTTTCAAGGGCAAAGTTCTAGACTAGTATGGGACTTTGCCCATGAATTTAGTCAATTCCTAGAATGAATTGGGCACCCTCTTGATGAATCAATTTGGGGAGAAAAGCAACCACCTCTCACTTGCCAAGTAGCTGACTACTATGAAAAGAGCTCCACATGAATACATGTAGGATTTCAACACTTAGATTCAGAAGACATGGGATAGAATCCCCATTTTGGTAAGGCCAACTCTGAGCTATGCTTTCCTCTACTATTTGAAATCATTGAATAGAGACATCACTATTATGATATAGTCCATGGGAGGACATGTGCTGCCTACTGCCTATGACATAGCTATAGCAGCCGAGAATTTCCTGGTGTAGGCTAGAAAAATAGCTCTTAGGCCTCATATGCCGCTCTTTCCTGAAATGCTACCTCTAATCTAGACTGATGTTCCCACCTTAGCTATTCTGCTTGGCATAGAGAAGCTAGCTGCTACTTCATCCAATGACCTCCATGAAGTCAAAAGTCTATAACAAAGTGTAACAAATGAACTAGTGGCTATTAAAAGGCAACAAGCTCAAAATAATCGACCAAATCAAAGATATTAGCAGTATGGTCAAGAAAATAGACCCCCATTCCAGAATTATAATCAAGGGTAGGATCAGTTTGCACAAGCTAGACCTATTCAAGGCTACAATCTAGGCACCCCTTCATCATCTAAGGCCATGGTGCCTACTCAAAACAATTTGGTACAAGAATAGCCCAGTTACTCAACCATGGGATATGGTCAAGATCAGGTTGTTTATACAAATGAAATGTTGAGCCACTACACAAATGTATAATACAATTAGGTAGCCACCCAATTCTCAAGCTTTGAGGCTTTAGTGCAACCTGACATGGGCAGCAGTCAGACTCAGCCTGATTTTACTCTCATGAATCACCTAGAGGGTGAGTTCTATGCAATCAATTATGTGGGTAGTGTGGACAATCAAGGTGACTATGTCACAGCCAACACAAGGTCCAAAAGGAGAGCAATGAAAGAAGCTTAAGTAGCTTCCCAAACTTTAGCAACACCTTCTTCATCACATGTAAACCAGAAGGTTCCAAACTTTAGACCACTGGTTGTACCTTCAGTGCCTCAGCATGCACCTCAAGATATAAGTAATCCCAAAGAAAATTTGAAATAAGGCAACCCTTGAGTCAATGTGGTAGACCAGATGAAAAAGTTGCACATGAATATCTCCTTGTGGGATTCATTATCAATACTGGGACAAAAGGACATGCTACAAAAGGAATTACATGAGTTGAATGAACAAGCTATCCCAACAAAAGCTGATAACGTTCTCATGATGAATGGGTAGCCTTCCACATCAAGCCAAGTTAAGAAAGAAGAAAAGGTTCCCCCTTTTTATTTTTCATTGGTCATAGGAGATTTCTTGGTGCATAATTGCATCATTGACAGTGGAGAAAGCACCTCAGTAATGCCCAAATGCATAGCTGATAAGCTAGGACTAAAATATGAAGAAATGACTAAGGAAGTCCTATAACTAGATGGAACACCAGCAAAGACACTTGGGGTGGTGAAAGGTTTGAGCTTGACACTACACACCTACCCAACCTTCTCAGTTCCTCATGATGTGGTAGTGGTGGATGTCCCTCCTTACTTTGCTATTTGCTTGTCCAAGGATTTCACATCCAAGATAAGTAGATACCTAGTAGCAAACTGGTCCTATCTAGTTTTTAGAACCAAGTATGGGACTAAGGTTAAGATTGAATTAGAGAAACTCCATAGAGATCATCTAGAACCATACTCACTCAAGGTGGCAAATGTCAGCTATGCCATTATTGACCAAGAAGAGTTCTAAGTGGATCAATCTCCATCCTCTGCCCTTGAAGGAGTTGTTGACTTGCTCTTAGATGAATGGGGAAGTGACAAATTTGAGCATGATCCTTAAAAATTCATGGAAGAGGTAGGCCTTGGAATTTATTACATGCATGAAGAGGGTACTTTTGTACCAAATCTGATGAAAGCAAGCCAAGAAAGCTTAGGTTTATGGTAGCTATTATTTGATGGATCAAGAAGTGAATTGGGAGCTAGTGGTGGAGTGGTGCTAGTTTCTCCTTCAAAGGAGAAATACTTTTCGTCCTTCAAGTTTCAATTTTCTTGCACAAGAAATGTTGCAGAGTATGAATCCCTCATCCATGGTTTAGAGTGGGTGAGGAAAAGAGGAATCAAAGAGCTATAAGTTTTTGGTGATAGTGACCTGATTGTCAATCAAGTAAGAGGCCAAAATTTGACATAGAATTCTTTACTGAAGTCCTATAAACATAGGGTATGGGAATTAGTGGAGAATTTCCTTGCTTTTAATGTTACCTCCATTCTTAGAGAGTATAACAAGTAAGCAGATAGGCTGGCAGGAGTTGGTGCCCAATTTGATATCCCTAGCGAAATAGGCCAAGACCGTAGTTCACGCCACTTAAAGGTAGTAATCCAGCCCTCTGTACCTGACAACATCACTAACTGGTAGGTGTTTGATAGTGACCAGCAAATAGCACTCTTCTTGCAAAAAGAAGCTGAGTTCACTACTAAAAACTAGGCTAAGCTACAGCAGCAGTATGACAACCAAATTGTTCAGCTAAAGAACAATAAACTTCCCAAAGGCTTGGTCACTCTCGAGAGTATCTTTAATGAAGATGACCAGTTGAAAAGTGATAAGGCAAGCATCACAATGAAGGAGAACTATGAGAAGATTGAAATATTCAAAGATAAGCTACTTGCACTTGGGAAAGTGTACACAGACCATGAAAGGCAGGCCTTCATCTTGTTGTGCCAAGAGTTTGTTGATGTATTCACTTGGGAATATAGCAATTTGAAGGGTTTCAACGCAAGTTTGGCCCAACATACCATTAAACTAGAGGAAGGCACCAACCCAATCAAGTAGAAGCAAAGGCCTGTCAACCCAAAGATTGAGCCTCTCATATGGAAGGAACTCACCAAGTTGATTGAGTCTAGGATAATATTTCCCATCAAACACTCCTCTTGGCTAGCCAACCTTGTTTCTATCCAAAAAAATAATGGGGAGATCAGATTATGCATAGATTTTAGAGACCTTAATAGAGTCTCTTTAAAAGACCATTATCCTCTCCCAAGCATAGAGCATATCCTTCAAATGGTGACAAGTGGTGAGTATTTCTCCCTCCTAGATGGGTATTTAGGATATAATCATATTTTGGTACAAGACTGTGACTACTACAAGACAGTCTTCACTACCAAATGGGGGATGTTTGCCTATAGGAAAATGCCATTCAGACTGTCCAATGTTGGTGCCACCTTTCA
Source organism: Torreya grandis (assembly GCA_037957365.1). Lineage (NCBI taxonomy): Eukaryota > Viridiplantae > Streptophyta > Pinopsida > Cupressales > Taxaceae > Torreya > Torreya grandis. Next base: position 1,521,569 of record JARHVA010003399.1, on the reverse strand, counting down.
GTGAGCCATGGACATGGACTTTCAAGGCCTGATAAATAACATTTTACTGGTGTATCTTGATGACGTGATAGTATTCTCTAGTATATGGACTAAGCTAAGCCTGGAAAGCACATGAAGTTTGATGCCTTATGGAGTGGTCCATACGTCATCACTAAGTGCAAATAGCACAATGCATTCCAACTCGCTAGGTTGGATGGTCAAGAATTGTATATCCCAATAAACGGGATACATCTTAAGAATTTTCACTGAGCCCTTCTCCCACCATGTATATATTTTCCTTGTTTTTCCTATTTTCCTTAAGTGCTTTTGCACATGCTAGTAGTTTTCTTAGTCTTGTGTGTGTTTTAATTTCCTTTTGGGGGTGAAACCTTTATGATTTATTCTTGGATATCTCAAGGTAGTTGCTAACTCTTTCAAAGCTACATCTTGACTCTATGCCTAATGGACTTTGAGGCTACTAGTTTCTAAGCATAGCAGGCATGCTTCCCCTGATAATCACCAAATCGTTGACCATTTTGGTCTAACAGGTCAAAATCAATCTCCTTCTTCCCCTGCTATTTTGAGCTAGTTCAAAATTTGATTTTGCACAAGTCTTGTTTCTATGGACTCTGTAGGCTAATTTTTACGGACTCTGTAGGCTGATTTCTAGGGACTTTGCAGGCAAATTTCTACAGACTTTGTAGGCTTGTTTCTATGGCCTCTGTAGGCTGATTTGTATAGACTTTGTAGGAAAGAAACAAGTTACCAACACTTAGGATACAAAAGGACCTTTGAAAATTTTTTGAAAGGCAATTTTAGAGGCCAAACAGCCCTTGTGGAGGGCAGAAAAGCACTTGGAAAGAAGGCTAAAAGGGTAAGTTTTCCTTTGGAAAAGTGAACAAGGCAAGTTGGAATTCCTTTGGATTTATTCAAGGCAAAAGACAAGAGAATTTATTCATAAAAAATTCTTGAAGGAATTCCTTTGGACATTTTGTCTAAAAAAATTCATAAGGCAAAGATAATGTCCTTCAGAAGAAAATCCCATGGCAATAAAAAGACTAAGGCAAAAGTAGGAAATGATTTCCTTCAGACAAATAGTCTAAATAAATTTAGAGAAAAAGCCATGGTAAAAAACATGAATAAGGATTATTAAGGTCAAAGTAAGTGATCAAAATAATTATTGTGGACATTTTGTCTATGGGAAAAATGGCTGAAAGAAAAGCTAATAGAAAAAAGGAATAAGCGAGAAAGACAAGAAAAAATCCTTCAGACAAAATGTCTGAAGGAATTCCTTCAGACATTTTGTTAGAAAGATTTGAGGAGCAAGGCTACCAAAGGACCACAAAGGGTAGGTGCCCTTATGGGGGACTCTCAGCTACCAAAAGGACCTTTCTCAAAAGCCGAAGCAAAGGAAAAAAGTTGAAGGAATTGCCAAGGAGGGTGGTGGGCCTGAAAACGTCAAGATTAAGCACCATGAAATAGCCATTGATCTTTAAAGGCTTGAGTGTGGACCCAAATGCATTCAAAGGCCTTAAGGCCAAAAGGAAGAATTGCTGAGAGAAGAGCACAAGGAGCCAGTAAGGCTAGGAAGATATCCCCTGAGGATTGAAGGAGACAAAAAAGACAAAGATGGGAAAAGACAAAAGAGCCAAGTGCAAAAATAGACAAAATAGCCTAGGTGGCAAAGGGGAAGAATTTACTCCAGTGGTTGGAACATTTCCTACCAATTGGTCATCAAGGGGAATGAACAGTGAATGATGCGACCTATTTTTCTCCATTTTGCATTGATGAGTAGACAAACCATGTAAATGCCTTTAAGGAGTGGTCTTGTTTGTAAACAAATGGCATGGCCTATGTTTTCATATGCATGAAGTCAAAATTAGAGCTAACACAGAATCATCTTTCAGTGGCTTCCCCTTCCCAACACTCTCAACACACGTGGGCCACTTGTCAAAGGGTGCCAAAAGTCTTTTCCAAAAGGGGGCACTTTTTTTTTCCTATTCTCTATATATATATATTGTAACTTCTCATTTGAGAAAGATATCTCTCATATTTTAAGGTGAAGCCCCAGAAATTTTCACTTGAAATCAATAGAAAACACATTTTTACCTCTATTGGATATATCTCTGAGTGTGTCTGAGTGTTAGTCTTGTGTTCAGTCATTTCTTCCTAATGCTTTCACAGGCTTGATACCAATACACCTGGTATAGACAAAGCATCATTCTTTTAGGTGACAAGAAGAGTTGTATCTAGAGCACAGAGGTAGAAGGAGGTTACTAGATAGTGTGCTTTTCCTATCATGCCTATGGTAATTCATTTTTATATGTGTTTCCATTAAAGCCTCCCTGTCAAGCTCCCTAAAATCTAGTCCTTTTACCAGTTAAAGTGTATGTTTGTGTTCTTATGGTTTAGAGTGTGAGAGTGAGTAGATCAAACTTGTTTGGTGCATCACCCTTTTAGGTTAGGTTCTATTTTTTAGTAATCCTTCTCTCTTTTCACTCCCCATTAGATATATATGTATTAAAAACTTATTGTAATAACTAAGATGCATCAAAGGGAGCTATCCCTTATCTAGATACTCTCCCCCTATTTTTTCTAGACCCATAGGCAAGAGGGGAGTTTCCATTTTGACGCATGGAAGAAAGGAGCTCAGCGTCCTGTCAAGGGTGTAATCTGTTACATCAACAGGAATTATACCTACAAAAAAATCATGTATTTTACTTAGGGAAGATAAAATAAACTATTTAATCATTTTCACATGAAAATATCTTTTCTTGGTTCGTACAAGTGGATATTAAGCCTTCTTTAAGCATTGAAACTTGTTTGTACCTACTTTTCAACATTTGAAACTAACTTATTATTATTCCCTTCTAACCTTCACATTAGATAACTCTTCATAGGTCATTTTATAATACATATCTACATTATTTTCCCCTTTTTGGTTTCTCAAAGTGACTTTTTGACTATTTTAAACATGTTAATGACTTGTAGAAAAGTTTAAAAGTGACTTGTTAACCTTTAGAACAACATGAGACTTATGTCAGTGCATTTATGGTCTATAGGATTATGATATGATTTTTATTAATGACATGTGTCATGAAAATAAACCTTAAACCCCTTAACACCACTTGAACCATATGAAACATGACATAAAGTGGCTTAGACAAGCATAGGATCAAACTAGATATTACCTTAAACTTATCAAAATTACCTTAAATTATGCTAATAATCATTAAAAAGGGAATAATTTTGTGACCATATCATATGGTAGAAAAAATTTGACTAAAAATAAAAAGTGGTATAAAACTTGTGGCACCACATTTCTTGAACATTTAGGACATACTATAGATGAACTAGTATACTCTCCATTGATTCCAAAATCTGAAGGATACATTCAATTTACTACTACTTGCTTGATTGAAAAAGGAAAAGGGATATAAAGGAATGAAATTAATATATATAAGGAGGTTATATACTATAAAACACCATCTACTTTAATATCATGTACTTAAGAACCTAAATTAGGACTGAATATGATCACACTTCTTAAAACAAGGACTTTCAAGAATGAATACTTCAACATATTTGTATTTGAGAATACATTAAATGAGAGGGTTAGTCAAGAGGTCTCAATAAGGTCCTAATTACTGAAAATAAAATCTAAATCTATTCAACTACATCAAACTCATCATGTGACCTACAAGAAGATCCATTCATAAATAGGTAGGAATGGATAAATGAGAGAAAGTACAATTACTACTAGTAACATTCATCAACTATCACACTAGTAGACTAGTTGAAATCATGTGAAGAGGTAATAATAAGTTTAATTCATAATTAAAAGATATATTAAAAATTTTAATTTGATCATGGCTTCTCCATACTTAGCAAAAGGATCCTTACAAATCCCATCAAGGCTGAATTTATAGAGAAAATGAGACTAGAAGAGAGAGAGGCATAAAAGTGAGCCATGATAAGTGTCAAGAAGATTTAAAATTAATAAGGTATTTAAAAATAGTGTAATCAGGTCCCCAAACAAAAATTTTACTCTCTTTAAGAAGCATCTTCTTCCAAGTTGTGTAGGAATTTCAAACCTGGCTTGACACCTTGATCTTCCTCTTCAAAATAGCTCTTCTTTTGAATTCTGAGGTGACACACGGTATATTTGATCATTAATTCATATTGAGTTAAATTATTTATCTTATCTTGACACCTTTCACCTATTTATTCAACTCCTAAAATTTATATTTCAATGATTATTACACCTCTTAGGTGTCTTGAAGCTCACTTGGCCTTACTACGCCTCTCTTATGCCTGTAGGTGTTGTGGGTTAAAATTTTGACTAAGTTTTGAATTTATTCAAATTTATATACCCTATATTTATTTAAAACTATTAAATACTTCAAACCACACTTATATTCACCTCAATCTTAGTTTTGATATGAAACCTTGCATCTCTTTTTCATGCACTTACACAGGCCTGATTGTATGTTTATAAGGAAATAAGATTGAAAGTTAAGAGTATATTTTATCTTTATATAACTCTCTATTATTTCCAAAACATTATTTATTCTCATGGTTTCAATAATCCTATTTTATCTATCCAAACCTCAACTCCAAACCATGACATGTATTCAATCCTCTATATAAGCCAGTAGGTGTATTTAAGGTTTGTATGGTTACTAAGGCTGAAGATTGAGTCTTAAATGGCATAGTCTATCTTATTTATGACCTATAAAGATTAAAAAGGTATAAAAATAATAATCCCACACTTATATTTACCCTAAAACCTCATTTTTAATGCTTAACATCATTGTATTTAATTTGAAAATTAGACCTACAAATCTGTAGATCTGTAGGTCTATATTTTCAATGTATGAAGCCTTATAATTGGTATATATTATTTATATTGAGATTAATAAGGTTATTATACTATCCCATAATATATTTCATTAATTTTTAACCTCCATACATTACTTTTATTTAAATTTCTGACATTTCTTGGTATATACCTCTGTTGGCAGACCTCTCATAGTCTCAAACCTAGACTGATAGTAAGCATGCTTTGATATATTGGTGATGAAAATATCATATTTAAAGAGTTAATTTATAGTTTTTTTAGATAATTTAGTCCTTATAAACCCATCTTAAATATTTTTTCCTCCATCAAATACATGTTCTAATGTCATACCTATGTATGCAAATTGACCTCACTTATATGCAAAGCCTCAAGGTTAAGAATTATTGTACTTGAGAATGAGTTTTTTGAGAATTTATATGGACTTTAGTAGAGTTTTTATGTTTTATCCATTTTTATATTTACCTCCCAAGAATATTTATCACCACTTCCTACTACCAGAAGGTGTTCCTTCCCAACTCTATTTACTAAGCAACTTGTAGGTGTAGGTTTGGGATTCTTCAATCTAAATTGAATGAAAGACCTCCTATTTGAAAGAAATTATAACTCCATTTTTTCATGAAATATTACATGATGTCATGACCCTCACACCACACTGATAATGTAGTATTCAAACCTTCAATTCACCTCTATGTTTGGAGTGATATGCACATTCCAAAAGAATAGGATCATTAAATGTCTGGAGAAGGTAGTGTTTAAGGAAGAATGGAGAGCCATTTCATAGACATTTAATTAAATTTATGATATTTTAAAAATTTTGGGATACCTTGATCCACACCCTTTTACTATTGAAAACCTTAAAACTATTTCAAAACCATGACTTCTAAACTACAAAATATGCACAATGGAGATTTCTTATCAATCTGAGGTCACACATGCCAAGTAGGGATTTTAAAATAATTAAAATGTCTAAATAAGTCCCTTATACCATATTAAATTTATCTCATGCACTCTACCATACTCAAACTACCATTCCAAATAGAAAAGTGAGCTTATGGATTTTATAGGTAGTTTTAGACCACCCTAGGGTCTTAACGATTGTTCATAAATATAGGGGAATAAATATGAAAAAAAATTATATGAATTTTAATCTCACTATTACCCTCTCATCTGTAGAAAATCTTAGGACCCAAATACCACCATACTGAATGGAATGAGCATGAGAAAATTGCCTTTGAGAGCTTATCAGGGGAGTGATGGAGGAGAACAATCATGTTTTAAAATTTTAGGAATTATACCTACAACAAAATCATTTATTTTACTTAGGGAAGATAAAATAAAATATTTAAGCATTTTCACATGAAAATATCTTTTGGTTCGTACAAGTGGATATTAAGCCTTCTTTAAGCATTAAAACTTATTTATAACTGCTTTTCAACATTTGAAACTGACTTATTATTATTCCCTTCTAACCTTCACATTATATAACTCTTAATAAGTAATTTTATAATACATATATACATTACTTTCCCATTTTTTGTTTCTCAAAGTGACTTTATGACTATTTTACACATACTAATGACTTGTAGAAGAGTTTAAAAGTGACTTGTTAACCTTTAAAACAACATGAGACTTATGTAGGTGCATTTATGGTTTATAGGATTATGATATTATTTTTATTAATTAAATATGTATTTAAAATACACCTTAAACCCCTTAACACCACTTGAACCATATGAAACATGACATAAAGTGGCTTAGACAAGCATAGGATCAAACTAGATATTACCTTAAACTTATCACAATTACCTTAAATTATGCTAATAAGCATTAAAAAGTGAATAATTTTGTGACCCTATCATATGGTATCAAAAGTTTGGCTAAAAATAACAATTTGGATACAACTTGTGGCACCACATTTCTTGAACATTTAGGATATACTATAGATGAACTAGTATACTCTCCATCGATGCCAAAATCTGAAGAATACATTCAATTTACTACTACGTGCTTGATTGAAAAAGGAAAAGGTTTATAAAGGAATGAAATAAATATATATAAAGAGGTTATATAATATAAAAAACCCTCTAATTTAATATCATGCACTTAAGAACCTAAATTAGAACTGAATATGATCACACTTCTTAAAACAAGGACTTTCAAAGATGAATACTTCAACATCTCTATATTTGAGAATACATTAAATGAGAGGGTTAGTAAAGAGGTATCAATAAGTCCCTAATGAATTAAAATAAAATATAAATCTATTCAACTACATCAAGCTCATCATGTGACTTGCAAGAAGATCCATTCATAAATAGGTAGGAATGGATAAATGAGAGAAAGTACAATTACTACTACTAACATTCATCAACTATCACACTAGTAGACTAGTTGAAAGCATGTGAAGAGGTAATAATCATTTTAATTCATAATTACAATCCATATTAAAAAATTTAATTTGAGCATGGATTCTCCATACTCAGCAAAAGGATCCATACAAATCCTATTAAGGCTGAACTTATAGAGAAAATGAGACTAGAAGAGAGAGAGGCATAGAAGTGAGACATGATAAGTGTCAAGAATATTTAAAATTAATAAGGGAGTTATAAATATTTTAATCAGGTCCCAAAACACAAATTTTATTTTATTTAAGATGCATCTTCTTCCAAGTTGTGTAGGAGTTTCAAACATGGCTTGACACCTTGATCTTCCTCTTTAAAACAACCCTTCCTTTGACTTGTGAGGTGACACATGGTATATTTGATCATCAATTAATATTGAATTACATTATTTATATTTTATTTACACCTTTCACCTATTTATGAAACTCTTAAAATTGACATTTCAATGATTAATACACCTCTTAGGTGTCTTGAAGTTCACTTGGCCTTACTACACCTCTCTTATGCTTGTAGGTGTTATGGGTTAAAAGATTGACTGAGTCTTGAATTTATTAAAATTTATATACCATATATTTATTTAAAACTCTTAAATACTTCAAACCACACTTATATTCACCTCAATATTAGTTTTTATATGAAGCCTTGCATCTCTTTTTCATGCACTTACATAGGCCTGATTGTATGTTTATAAGGCTATAACATTGCAAGTCAAGAGTATATTTTATATTTATATCACTCTCTGGTATTTTAAAAACCTTATTTAGTCTCATGGTTTCCATAATCCTATTTTATCTATCCAAACTTCAACTCCAAATCATGACATGTATTCAATCCTCTATATAAGCCAATAGGTGTATTTAAGGTTTATATGGTTACTAAGGCTGAAGATTGAGTCTTCAATTGCATATTCTATCTTATTTATGATATATAAAGATTAAAAATGTATAAAAATAATAATACCAAACTTATATTTACCCTCAAACCTCATTTTTAATGCTTAACATCATTGTATTTAATTTGAAAATTAGAAATACAAGTCTGCAGATCTATAGGTCTATATTTTCAATGTATGAAGCCTTATTATTGGTATATATTATTTATATTGAGATTAATAAGGTTATTTTACCATACCATAATATATTTAATTAATTTTTAACCTCCATACATTACTTTTAGTCAAATTTCTAACATTTCTTGGTATATACCTCTGTGTTGGTAGACCTCTCATAGTCTCAAACATAGACTAATAGTAAGCATGCTTTGATATATTGGTGTTGAAAATTCCATATTTAAAGAGTTTTTTTATAGTTTTTTTATATAATTTATTTGTTATAAACCCATATTTAAATTTTTTTTCCTCCATCAAAGACATGTTCTAATGTCATACCTATGTATGCAAATTGACCTCACTTATATGCAAAGCCTCAAGGTTAAGAATTATTGTACTTTAGAATGATTTTTTTGAGAATTTTTATGGACTTTAATAGATTTTTTATGTTTTATCCATGTTTATATCAACCTCCCAAGAATATTTATCACCACTTCCTACTACCACAAGGTCTTCTTTCCCAACTCTGTTTACTAAGCAACTTGTAGGTGTAGGTTTGGGATTATTTGATCTAAATTGAATGAAAGACCTCCTAGTTGAAATAAATTGTAACTCCATTATTTCATGACATATTACGTGATGTCATGACCCTCACACCACACTGATAATGTAGTATTCAAACCTTCAATTCACCTCTATGTTTGGAGTGATGTGCACAATCCAAAAGAATAGGATCATTAAATGTTTGGAGAAGGTAGTGTTTAAGGAAGAATGGAGAGCCATTTCATAAAACTTTAATTGTTTTTAGGATAGTTTAAAAATGGTGGGATACCTTAATCCACACCCTTTTACTATTTAAAACCTTAAAACTATTTCGAAACCATGACTTCTAAACTACAAAATATGCACAATGGAGATTTATTATCAATCTGAGGTAACACATGCCAAGTAGGGATTTGAAAATAATTAAAATGTATAAATAAGTCCCTTATACCATATTAAATTTATCTCATGCACTCAACCATACTCAAACTACCATTCCAAATAGAAAAGTGAGCTTATGGATTTTATAATATGGGGGAATAAATATGAGAACCAATGATATTGATTTTAATCTCACTATTACCCCCTCATCTGTAGAAAATATTAGGACCCAAATCCCACCATACTGAATGGAATGAGCATGAGAAAATTTCCTTTGAGAGCTTATCAGGGGAGTGATGGAGGAGAAGAATTATGTTTTAAACTTTTAGGAATTATACCTACAACAAAATCATTTATTTTACTTAGGGAAGATAAAATAAATGCTTTAAGCATTTTCACATGAAAATATCTTTTATTGGTTCGTACAAGTGGATATTAAGCCTTCTTTAAGCATTGAAACTTATTTGTAACTACTTTTCAACATTTGAAACTGACTTATTATTATTCCCTTCTAACCTTCACATTATATAATTCTTCATAAGTCATCTTATAATACATATATACATTACTTTCCCCTTTTTGGGTTCTCAAAGTGACTTTTTGACTACTTTACACATGTTATTGACTTGTAGAAGAGTTTAAAAGTGACTTGTTAACCTTTAGAATAACATGAGACTTATGTAGGTGCATTTATGATCTATAGGACTATGATATGATTTTTATTAATGACATATGTCTTTAAAATACACCTTAAACCCCTTAACACTACTTGAACCATATGAAACATGACATAAAGTGGCTTAGACAAGCATAGGATCAAACTAGATATTACCTTAAACTTATCAAAATTACCTTGAATTATGCTAATAAGCATTAAAAAGGGAATAATTTTGTGACCCTATCATATGGTAGCCAAAATTTGGCTAATAATAACAAGTGGGATACAACTTATGGCACCACATTTCTTAAACATTTAGGACATACTATAGTTGAACTAGTATACTCTCCATTGATGCCAAAATTTTAATGACACATTAAATTTCCTATCACCTATGGTCCATATGTGGAAAATTAAACCATATAGATATTAGACCATAAACCATATTTGAAATTTAATTTTTGACAAAATTGGCTAGTCGAATGGAATTCCATGCTAGATACAACAAATATGTGTATTAATTTTCTTTATATGGATATAGATATTTGCATAAAAAATTATGGGTATGATTATTTTCATGTAACATTAACCTTAGTTAAACCATTAGATAGAAACATTAAAGAGGTGGAAATACATCAATATAAAAAAAGCTTGGGTAAATTTCCAAGTGGCCCTACATCTTTTGATGATGAGAACTTCCTTGTTTAAAACTCTTTGAATATTCCAAAAATACCCAATAAAACATTCAAAATCCAAAAATATTTTTGGCATATCCATATTTTTTTGGATCCTTATAATCTATGTGTTAGTTCCACATTGATAGATATCATGTTACTTACTTCTACATACACATGTTTCACACTTCTATTTGAGTATGATATAGGCATACATAGATACATAATCTATGTACTCTTATATGTTTGGCTTTCCCTATACTCACATCACCAAGATGTTGGGGGAATCCATATTTATGATTAAAATACATCCAGGTTATATCATTCTATGGTAACTTTACATTATCATATTTTAGGTCATATATGTACTTACAGATGCCTTTATACATGCTAATATATTTTGTGGTGTACTTGATAGTCTGTGTAGTTTATTTTTTTCCTAACACATTGGATCCATGGGGTATTATGATATGTTTATGTTAGTTGTTTATGGTTTCCTTATACACTTATTTGAGTGTCATGTCTTGTTATTATCTTGTTTATTGAGCATTTGATTATGCTTCATTATTTATGGTCATTGTTCCTTTGTTTTATTATCTAACATTTTAATATGTCATTACTTGTTGTATGGACATATGAATATGTCATTATTTCTTTAGTATACATTTGAATAAGTCATGCCCCTTTGATTATGTGTAATTTGAACATTCCCCTTGTGTGTGGTCTCCTTGGATCATTGATTATTGATTTAATTTTGAGTTCTCATGTGTGTATGCTTGATTACTTCTTGAGCTTGTATCGTTACTATCTAGATGTTTTTATGATATTTATCATACATCTTAGGCATTTATGTAATCACATTATGGTGATTCAATGATACATTTTCCTAGATAGGTTCTCATGTATGTTACATGGTTCATTCACCATTATATGGTTATATTATCCTTTTGAGGTGAAGTAACTACTAGTTTATATCTTCCCTCACCTCAAAGGGGGGAATATTAGTGGGGGCTTGTCATAGAGGAATGGATTACACACATTCATAGTTTCAGATATATAGAGGGTGTTTGTTTTGGAAACATGTTATCCACACTTATTCAGCATTAAACATACCCAAATTATTGTGGGGGTATGTTTTGGAAACATGTTCTGCACATTGTCACTTATATTAGTTTTCATATTTCTCCATATGTATTGGGGGCATGTTATGGAAACATGTCACCCATACTTTTTCAAATTTATAAATTGGCCAAAGCACACAGTTATATGATTCAAATACACATTTATGGCAAAATTATATACATTAGAACCATTGTTACACATATTTTCAACATGATACATACCTAAAGTGTATATTATATGCAATGTGCACCTAATATTGAAAAATCAAATTCATTTTTAGATTTAAAACACTTTCATGGATTTCACCACCAACCATGTTGGAATTTAATGAACTATATTGAGTCAATCTACTATAGTAGTTAGTTCACTTTACACATACACCAAGTGCATATTTTGATTCATTAGTATGGATCTCAAAGGGGCAAGAAATGTCAATCATTTACATATTACATATATGTGATTCTTCAATTCCTAAAAGGTGTGTTACTTTTGTAGGTGTCTAGTAAAATTGAACCTTGAAATTCATGATTTAATTGAAAGACCATAATATGTGAAATGAACCAAACACAAAATTATGGTATAAATTTGGAAGCCTAAGAAAACTCCTCAACTCTATGAGATAATCCAAGTTAATCCAATATTATATTACTTTGATCTTATATGGTTTAATGTGCTTACATTATTGATGATGTAACATAAATATTTGATTTATAAAACACTTAATGTATACTTGGATAAGTTGTATTAAAAAAAATTATGTGAAATATGTCTAAGACACACAATATTTGTTCCATGTTCACCTCCTAAATCTTCTAAAGATGAGATTTTCATCTAGGTAAATGACAAAGAGGAATTATTAACCACTATCTTATTGAACACATGATAGTCAACGCAAAATTTCTATGTGTGTGTTATATTTATTTGGTGTGTGGATTATCTTGCTACCATAAGGAGAATAACTTGACTTGATATTGCCTTGATAATAGGTTCCTAGATTTAGCACCAAACTTCATCATTATTCTAGAAGAACATATGGTATATTTTAATGTTTGCAAGAGGGGATATAGGGACCAAATAAATTTGATGTTTTACCATGTAATGTGTTGGAATAATTTTGGTTCATCAAATATGACATCATATTTCTACAATAACTTGTCAATTTTTTTTCTTATAATGATTTAATGGCATGGCATGCTACTAATGTGAAATTTATTATTTGTATACATAGTTGATTATAGTTAGAACATGAGGAACACAAACTTATAAATGCGTCATATGATCTTGCAACATTGTTTAGTAAAGAACAAAGTAATGCTGGTCATTGGAGGTGACTCCAAGAGGTTGAATAAATAATATTTCACATGGAAAATACACCACTATGGATTGGATTTATATATATCTCTAGTCATATGAATAATTTATTCCAATAAAAATGTCATCGACCTTTAGTGGCATGACATCACAAGTGACTATGTCCTCCATGCAATTGATTGCATGCTAGAAAGTGCACTACCACTAGAATGAGATATTTTTCCCCTACTTAAGTCATCCTATAAAAAATGGTTAGGGATGTTCTTCAGTGGTGAGGTATAGGTGATAGGTTTTAACTTGTGTAATGATTTTATTTTGGCTTCCACTCTCAATGATAACATGAATATGTCTAACCTTGACACAGAACTTGATGTGAAAAAATCATTTTCATTATTCATAGGTATTTTTAGTAGTAGTGTTTGCACAAATACATATAGATCAAATTAATCAAATGACATGATACCTTATGTCTACTACACAAGAAAATATTATTATGCAACATACTCAGAATCATTATGTGAGCTTATTTTGTGTTGATGACATATTTTTTCACCTTAGTTCTTTCTGCCTTTTTATACCACATAAGATGATGGAGTTTTTTAATATTGTGAAACATTCATAGGTTTATGTCCCTTTTGTGACATTTTAGTCTTATGTAGTGTAGGATTATATGGTGTGATGTGTGTGGGATGGCTCTCTTGCATAGTACTAGATGAAAAATAAAAATTTTGCTTCAATTTTTCATTAGATTCAATTTTTTTGGCATTGTCTTAAGCTTTCCCAACATGTTAAAATTTTAAAAAAACATATTTACATGAATACAAGGTGATTTTTTTAATGTACATACACACCTTAAGTTTCTCCCTCAATCCTATACTAATAAAATGTGTTTACTCAATCTTTTTCTCCTATAGTAAATCTTACATTAGTGAGACTAGATTCTTACTTCAAACCATAATGAAATAAAATTAAAAACATTTTGAGAATGCAAGGTCCAGTAACGTTTCCTTAATAAAACAAAAATACTACACTATGCACTCTATATACATACAAAAATCCAAATTTGTATCAACTTAATGAGTCATTAACTTGATATGAAGAATTGATAAGCAATAGATTTTGAGAAGCATCAAAATAATTTGAATCAAAATGCTAATTGAAATGTAAGTCATAATTGGAAACCTTTATTTCATCACTTAGGTAAACTCTAACCTTTTACCTCCTCTCCCCCATTTTTCATTCCCTCATTTTTTTGAGTAATATTTAATAAGTTAGTTAATTAATTTCATTAGTTAATTAATTAATTTGGGTGCTTTTTCTTTGTTGGTTTGATTTAATCATAAATATGCTATTATTATTTATTTTTACATAATATTAGTAAGATACATGTATGATTATATTTTTACCATCCTATATTGTTATTTTTTAATCTATTATCGACATCTCCACATCTTCTTCTCTTATTGTTCTCTAACCTTACCTAAAGCATAGGCTATTTATCCATAATGATGAGTCCAACATAGGATTTGATACCTTAAAAATAAAAATTTATATGCAGAGATATCCCAAAAGAATACTATAGCAATTCATTATTTTGTGTAACAACCACTTGGAAATCACCCTAAATTTTTTATTTCAACCTATTTGAATAGACTTTACTATTTTATTCATGGCATTAATGCATTATACAAGCTGTGACTCAAGTCTAATTTAATTCAACCAATAGTTATTTAATTTTTAGAGTATTATTTTATGGTAATTTAGACTTTGACCAATTTTTAAATGATAGAATTTGTCATTAACATGCATAAAGTCTCATATTGCATGTTTTTGTCTTTGATATAATCCTTGAAATACAAGATTAGAATCATTAAGAATGTAGTAGTGAAGATTTTATATATATATATATATATATATATATATATATATATATATATATATATATATATAATCTTCACTACTACATATATCCCTTAATGATTTAAATATAATGGTCTAACTTATAATGATTTACATTTTCTTATATTAGTCTAAAATACATTATTGATGAGGTAAAAATGTCATGACCTTGCTTATTTTAATTCACCAAACCTTTAACATGTCTATTTATTAATAACTTATTGATTATAGGTCAAAAAACATGTCTTAATCCAATATAAGTATAATCCAATCAATGATAATTAACTCCCATTCATTCAATAATCACTTATACACTTAGTGATTATATTATTCTTTGGAATATTACAATTAAAAATAACATGATAGGTGGTAAAACCTATTAAATAGATTGAACAACTTAATCCTACCACTTAGGATATTACTTGATACTTTATAAGTACTTCCCTAAATTTCCACCAAAATTAAGTAAAAATTAAATACAATAATGGTTTCAAAATTTTATTCTAATGCCAATAATATAACAAGTTCACAAAATAATCTTTCAATGCATAAGTACAACAACTCAATAGACCTTACACTAACAACTCATATATCAGGGTGTTAACACTCTTTACTTATCTCTTTCTCATATTTATGCTTCAAAAAAAATTCAAATTGTCCATAAGAAAAAAATTATTTCCACTTATCTACTTATTCCCTAACACTCATTGATATCAAACAATAAGGTTTAAACACAACTTCTTAATGGAATACACCTGTTGATAAAAATTCAAGTAATATGTTTTTAGTGTAAAATAAATAAATATAGTACATATGTACCATGTTTTATTATCACTTACTTAAGGTCAATAGCTTGAGTAAAAATATATACAACATCAATATTGTATTTTTCATTTAAGACTTTGATACACCAAAATGAGCATAAAATGAACAAATTGTAGTCACATGAAGATGCACTTTAAACAAATTTTTAAGGAGCTATCAATTAAAATTTTAGGTTAATAGATTCATTAATGACAATCACAATCATATGAGAAAAAAATATGTAGAATATCAATAATAATAGCCACCTTATTTCTTAACATTTTTGGCTTAAATACATATAACAAAATTGTAGGGTCTATAGATGAAAAAATATCTTAATGAAAATATAATATTATCAATAATGAAAAATAATAGATTTTTTAATCATTATAGACACATAATTGGTCACATGTACTTGACAATGCTAATTATTAACATATTCCAAACCACGTACTTTCACATAATTACATGACTCTTTTTCACCAATTATCTATATGAGGACTCAACCCTTTATTTATCATTAATATTATACAAAAATTTCAATGATAAATTCTCAATATATCTAAAATAACCTTTACACTATCTCTAACAGATGACATAGGTCATTGATCCTTTTAGACAAGTCTAATCTAATCAGACTAGAGTAAAATGTGCCCTTATCCACTTAGGTCAGTCGTATACCATGCCAAATAATGATTAGTTTCATAATTTTAAAATATCCTTTTGGGTCCTCTTGCACATTTCATAATATTAGATAAATTAAATTTTAAAAATATTTTCCTATAAATACATGTCAATATTAAATCAATAATGATACTTTCTATCTAATTAGTTCAAGATTATACACTTCTACACATTGATAAAATCTCCCCTATTCGACTCAAATTTTGAATCATTCAAAAGAAACAACCATAAGCCAATTCATGAACCATCTAAACCAAGTTAGGAGTTCTCATTGTCAAGTATCAAATCCATTTTTTAGTTACATACACATAGTCAAAGGATCAAAATTGTTATTTTACTTTACATTGGATAACTACATAGGTTTGATTCCCCTCCTTGGATTGTTGGATACGTAGGTATAAATAAGTAATAAAAGGTGATATTGAGTTCAAAACAACCCATTACACTCTCCTCTTTTTATTTTACTTTTTCAAACTATCAAATTTCCCTAAGGGTTTCAAATATAAGAGAAGAAAACAATAAATTTTATGCAGCCAAACCCTAATTGTAATATCTCAAATTTTTCATCATTCATATGTACACAGGCACAACCATCAATTCTTATGAATATTCAAATTTTACAAGTCTAAAATCAATGAACTCAAGTGAACTACATTTAAATCTACCTATAACACTCATGTGCACATATATCTTATACGTCTACCTTGGATCTTTCATTTTTAGATTCATGTATTCTCTATCTTTTTCTGTTAGTAGTTTGTCATAGTCAACTGAGACAAGTTTCCAATCAATGTACTAGAATACAATACACCTATTTCTACTTATAATGGACCTATTTATATTCTATTTCTATTCCTAATTATGATATTGAGCCTGTGCATTCACCTTTTCTTATAATTTCTACTTACATATAATTAGAAAAATCAATGAAATTCAATGTGCAAGCTAAGTATATTTCTTCTTAGTGTTTTCACAAAATATAAATTTTCCATATTTAACAATTTTTCAAAATCAAAATAGTTGAATATTCTACATCTTTAGCATTCTGATATTTCCATATTTACACCTATATAATCAAATGCAATTTGTTGTGTTTTATTAAAAATATGGTAAAAAATTTATATAAAAATTGAGTGTGCATGTCAATAAATAATGTATCATCATGACTCCCAACCCAATTATATTTAGTTATTATGACAAGAGTATCATAACATATCAGGCATACAATATATAACATTTTGTTACAACAAATAAAATTCATAACAATAATATATCCTAATAATCCAAATGGAATACAACACAAACTTCCTTTGGTACATTAAATTGGAAAGATAATAATACCAAGGACATTATTATATAGAACAATTAAATGTAAGTTTAAACTTTCCATGATAACATCATTAACCATAAGCATAGATAGCTAATTGGGTAATATTTTAGCCTCATAACTTGGATATATTAGGATAATTATCACAACATTTAACCAAATTATATAAATTAATTTTTATATATTAAAGATACATAATGCATTATCCTTTGACAAGACATAATTATTTTTTATAACTGAGCATGGAATTGATATCAATTAATAAGCAATGTTTAAATCAGTTATTAGATTCATATACAAATTAGAAATTTAACCTTGATAAGTTTATCATTATTTCAAATAAGTAAACAAGGCATACAATTTCAATTATATTTATATTCCATATAATTCCTTTTAAATACATATGTATAATAATTTTCATGTTTTATATACAACTTGTACATTGTGGTAATTGAATACAAAATTAAAATCATATAAATCTCAATAAAAAAGCAAGTAACTAGAATAAAACTCTTTCAAAAGAATTAGAATTTGTTTGAAGATCTTTGTCAAATAACCAAAAACCCAAATTATCTAAGATAATCCCATCCTTTAGTGGATAAGTTTTGGTCCTACCCATCCCAAACATTAGCCTATGTGTGGGAAACACTTTGTAATAGAAAACATAACCAATGATGTGTGTGTGTGAGAGAGAGAGATATATATAATATTAGGCTTCTATAATTTTAATAGACATTTAAAGGTACATGTAAAAAATATTAATTTCCTACAGCCACCTGGATTCACCCTACCATATAATTTATTTGGCATTAGCCTAGGTTTGTTAAAAAAAAATGTGACATTAGTTTTTTCAACCTAAGTTCTTTGTCATGAAGCTATTATACATTTATATGTATTATAAGTTTTATGCAACCTAATCCTCCTTACAAACAAAAATGCTTTATCCTCAAGAGTTTGTAGATTTTCCTAGTGGGCTTACAGTGTGTACCAAGTTAGATCTTAAATTTTATAGTAGGTTGTTTGTAATTAATTTTATTTTCTTCTTTGTTCATTATTGAACTTTAACCAAATTTTTACTAAAATTTTATCTAGACTTGGTTTCCTTCCCATTATAGGTCTTATATTAGATTTAAGAGTTAAATAATAGGTTATACAACCTTTATTAAACCTTCATGCTTTAACCTTCAATGTTTTCCATAAAATACTTGAAACTTTGGTTTATCCTTAATTTACTTATGTCTCTAAACATATTGGTTTAATACATGATTAGTTTCAATTTTAATAGATAAAATTCAATGTTTACCTCATAAGAATAAATTTCAATCCTCCAGTAGGCTTACAAATTTAACTTCTATACTCAAGTAGGCCTCTATATTTCCCAAGATATAATCACCTTGTAAATACCTTTCATATTAATGTAATAGTATTTAATTTTATATAGTTATTTATTTTTATGATTATGCTTTACCCTAATTTGAACATTCTAGACTCAAAAACTCAACTATCTAAGTACTATTATTTCCTTTACGATCTTTGGGTGCTTATATGTTGGTTAATAAATTATCCTATTACAAATACCAATACATGGTATATATAGAAATAAAGTATATTTATCATAATAAAAAATCAAGCACAACAAATCCATACAATAACACACAAAATGTAATCCTATTATGGGTTTGATAGAAATAAATATGACTATTTACATCAATAATAATGAATTTGAAACCTTAGACTCAGATTGAAGTGTTGTTGCTACTTACCAAGTTTGATAGATTTCAATTCAAGCCCAAATCATGACTCTATTATTACCTATTATTATTTCCTTCCAATCCCCACACTAGTATATGTGTTTCCCTATCCTATCCCTCTTCTCTTATTTTTATTATTTTCCAAAGTGCTAGAATATTGTTTAACACTAAAATATGGATTGTAGGGAATTTAGGGTTAAAGGGATAGAGATTTACTAGGACATAAGGATGATAGATTATCTCTAAATTAGGCCAATCAATTGAAAAACTTAGATAAGCATATACTAGATTTATTATGTTGAGATATGATAAAAATATAAAGTATAAATATGATAAATATTATAATAGCAATGAAAATAAGATACTTAATTAGTTATGATGCTAATAAAGATATAGATTTAGAATAAGTTGAAAGTGGAATAGATATATATTTTCAAACAATTAATTATTCCCATGTAACCACATACCCTTGCATCAACCTAGAATAGTTGCATCAATGTTACTATCTGACTTAGACATAGGTGTCTAGTACAAAACACCTATTGAAATTACATGTGACCACCTGGATGCTTCTATATTCTGGGTCTCCTTCATTATAGTTCATTTATATTTGGGTCATGGATTATTTTTCCTTGTCAAATAAAAATCCCTAGTTCTTCATCTTCATACTAGTTGTGAGGAAAATGGTTTAGTGGGCACATGGTGTTACACTCCCCCAAATACCCCTCTATTAATGAGTGTTTTTTACATATCCAATACTCTAAAGAGGGCCTCATACTTATGTATTTCTCCCCTACATGTTGGATGTGTGTGAATCATGAAATATATGATAATTAAGTATAATATTGACCTATCTTGTAACTTGGAAAAATATATCTTTAGATGCTCCTTCAATACTTTAGACCTATATATATGTTGTCACTATGATTTATATGGAAATAGGATAAAATATGCAAGTTTTGATCACTTGAGTGCTTGATAGAATGTTTATGGTAAGTTACCTTGTGAGTTTCTAGGTCTATGTTAGGTGTTTTATAGGTGTGTAATGAATGAGGATTGATCTTGTATTTATACCAATCCCTTTAGATAATATCTCACATTAAATCACTTAGGATGACCATAGTTATACATTTAATTTATAAATTGGATGACTTTATGGAACTGGACTCTTGCATTTGGATAGGACACTTGCATAAATATATACATCTAAATAGGATGCAAGTGTCTAGGTAGTTAGAAAATAGGTATTGGTCCAAAAATTGTAAAGATGTAAGATAAGATAGTTTATAACATTATGGGGAAGATATAAGTTATGATTCATCATAATAACATTAGTCTAACTAAGAGATAAATAATTACGTATAAAAAGATAGAGTATGCGAGACTTTTGGCAGTGGGAAAGGTCTTTAAGATGAAGGTACATACATGATATGTTTTTTAAAATTGTACAAGACTAAGGTGATATATAATTAATAAATATTGTCTAAATTTATCCCCCTTTAATCTAGTATTGAAATTTCTAGTTTAAAGGAAAATGAATATGTACTTAGGTGTGTATAACTATTATCTACCAGACTTGCACCCTTGTGAAGGTATTTTCAAGCCCCCACATATTGAAGTAATATGGAGAAAATACTAGGTTGTGGGTGGCCTAATATATGGATTTCATCTCTATATTTTAAGGTATAACTCCCCTTGATGTATTTTTTAGGCTCTCTACTCTACACTACCAGCTTGCTAGAGAAAAGGGAAGAATATAAACTTAAAGGAAACTTATCTAATTGAGGTGATACACCAAAATGTGTCCTTCACATGTCTAATATGAAATAATAAGTATGAATAAATACATGGACCTGATTGTAATTCTCAAATTATAGTCTCCAAACATCAATATTTCACATAGAGGCTTATCTTGATGCATGATCTAAGGCTTCTAATCAGTAGGTCTCTCAAAGACACTAAATAAAGATTACACTTGCCATACATATAAGATTATTAAATCACACTATGCAACATATAATTATTAACTAGAACCTACAAATATTTAAAAAGGAGAGGACAAAATGAAAGGAAGCATACACTATCACTGTCATTCATCAACTAACCATAAACATACACTAGTCACAAGCATTGAGGAGGTATGAATTTATTCTTATTCATTCTAATGAGGTAAGTACAATTATTTTTATAAGAATGGACTTGATAAAACTCAAGTTAATTATTCTTTCAATTTATAAAAATAGGCTTACATATAGATAAAATGAGAAAGGAGAGAGAGAGAGAGACAAAGTAAAAGCCTAAAAACTAAGAAATGTGGCATCCACTAGGTCCTTCTCCAACTCCAATGTAGCACTTGATTTTATAT
The DNA here is from genome assembly GCA_037957365.1 of Torreya grandis. NCBI lineage: Eukaryota > Viridiplantae > Streptophyta > Pinopsida > Cupressales > Taxaceae > Torreya > Torreya grandis. The sequence goes on along the minus strand of JARHVA010003399.1, from coordinate 1,499,760 downwards.
TTATTTACTCATTAAAAATGGTGTAAGGTTAGATAAATACTTTTTTTTAGGGTTATAATAAGTCTTAGAATTGATTAGAGGAGTTTGCCTAGCTAAAGTACCTACATTCTTGTTTACACACCCTATATTCTAGCTTGCTTATCTTTATTGATGAATGAGTATTCTTCCTTGAAAATAGGTATTCATGTCTTGATCAATTATTCAGTTTAAACCTTATCCTTATCCATTTATTAATTCTTTCCATCTTGAAAGGGTTGTTATAAGTCTCTTAATGCATCTTTGACTTTTTCTCCTTGACTAGGCATTAGAGGGAAAGAAGGTATTGTTAAGAGTGTTTAAGACCTTTTCAACCCCTTGAATGTCCTTTTAAACTAAAATTGACTTATTATTGACCTAAAATTTTCATTTAATATATTATTAACCTTTTGAAACCTCCTTAATAACTTTTATTCCTTGACTTAGTTGTTTATTCACTTGAACTCCTTATGCAAAGAGGTGTAGGAGAGAGAAAATAGGGTTTTAATCTAAATAAGTAAAACATACTCCATGTATGGATTATAAAAATAATTTAATACCTAAAATAAGGCACTTATAACCATTATACCCTCCAAAATATTCCATTTTGTTCTATTTGCTTGCTTTTTCATTCATTCTTTATAACCCTAAAAATGGTAAAGTTCCTTATCCAGAAGAATGTATGGATTTCCTTGGAAAATTGAGAATATTTTTGAGTGACCTATATCACATAAAAAATCCATACCAAGTTTTATGATCCAAATATAATTTTAAGTATCTTTTTTTTTGTCACTTCTCTCTCTAATTATGCCTAATTATGCCTCTTAGGCCTAGAAATAAAGATTTGGCCTAAATGGCCACCCATACATTTGAAACCTACCAAAAGTGTTTGATTTAAATTACATAAACTAATACCATCCTACATGCCAAATTTCAATTTATAGTATGTTATGTAGATGGGCAAACATGAAATGGTCATTGGCAAGCCTAGATGCTTTTGTGTGCTGGAGGGGCAGTTTGAGATGTTATTCATGAAACATTCAGGTTTTGGTGCTTTAACATGACCTAATGAGACTTTTATAACCATTAAAAAACTCATTCCATGAGATTTAAGTCTCTTAATACACTCATATGCCTTTGCCATTGATTTTTGGCTTGTAAAATTGAGTCTTTCTCACCTTTTGAGTTAGTGGCCAACTTACAAAGATTAAATAACAAATTGAGAGACCTATATAATAATTTTTATGGTTATTTAATATTTTTCAAGTCCCCATAAGACTATTTAAATGGTTTATATGTGAACCCTTTACTTATACCCTCATAAACAAGCTTAAAATTATATATTTTGTCCTGTACCGTATGGTGTTATACCTACACATGTGAATAAACACCTGGAAGTGAAAATCAGTGTAATTCTAAATGTTATTAAGATCATCAAGAGGTTAAATTATTTAATTTTAAGGCACCAATAAGCATATCTTCTCCATCATGTTAGTTGTAGGGTTTAAGGAGGGTTTAAAGAGGTTTATGTTCTTAAAAATGGTTCATAAAAGATATAGATCCATTCCAAAAATAAATGTTATTAATTTATAGTATTGGGACCCATATAACACATCATATGGTATTTATTTCCCATGAATATCATCATGCAATTTCTAAGCAAAAAAATGACCTCTTCGAGCTCCTTCTCAAACAAAATAGGGTTATCTACCTTCTAGTTGATTATTCATAAAGTTATGTGACCCAAAGACCAAAAAAAATCCATATATTTGAAGTATTAAACCCCATCAAACACCTCAATAAACCTTAAACCACCACTTATCTCCTACAATAAGATCTATACTATGTAAATTTGCCTCTTGAGCTGAGGTGACTATTGTGAAAAGGATGAGAAAGGCTATTTTGGGTCCTTAGACCTCAAAACACATTTTCATATCAAAAAATATCTAAAAAATTTTTAAATGATCAATTAAATTATCCGACATGATCCTACATGATCAATGACCTTCCAAAAGGTCTAAAACCTTATTCTTCTATACCTAAGGGTTTGTATGTAAACTGTGTATGTTGACCTTAAAGGTTTATTCCTTGGGTTTATCTATTCATTTAGTGAACCAAAAATTAATGGAGGTATTCATTAAGGTCATATACACTTATTTTAACCATTATAAACCCAACCTATAGTGATAAATATTTCTTACTTACCTTTGCTTATGAGTGGCCTCTAGGTCTATTAGTCTCTAATAGACTATGTTTGCTTAGACTGAGCCCTATTATTTATAAGTTTGGTCTTATTAAACACCCTAATTTAAAATGGATACAATCATTTATATTCTCTAAAAACTCATCCAAAAACATTATAACACTAACTATACTATCATAAGTGAGACCTCTCTCCAACTGCTCACTCCAAGAAAAACTGTTTGTAGAGTACTATACTAGTTATAGGTGTGTATTTTATAACCTTGGCTTAAATAGAGAAATTATGTGAAATAAGATCTTGAATAAGTATATTACATGGGTTTCAAACCTATTATAATCTTTTTAAAAGTAAATAGAACCCTCTTTGTACCTCTCAAACAAGACATCTCATGTACTTAGCATAGGTTGATTATGTCTTCAACTTGCTTGACTATAACTCCTTAAGGCCTATGAGTAAATTCATGAGAGATATATTTCTATAAAAGACTCTTTCTAACATTGTTTATAAATCTATAATATTTAATAAATGATTTTTCATCCAAACATTGAACTCATCATTGCATTCTTTCATCTTATTATCTTTAGAGTTCAATTAAACCCAATTAAGTTGGTTATAGGTGGTGATTTTGGATTTTTTAGGCTTGAAAGAAGAAGGTAACAACATTAAAACCATTAAATAAATTTTTATATAACTACCTCACCTCAAAACACCTCATTAAAATGTTATTCTTTAAATTCTTCATCTTACCTATTCATGTCTTCACATGATCACACACAGGTCACCTTAATTGACTATTAATTGAAAATGGTTATGAGTACACATTTGTACTCAATTGTAGACTAAAATTTCTCCTATAATATCAAATACTTATAATTTATAACATTTATAATTATTGATGTAAACTATTTTCCTCAATGACCCTAACATAATACTTTCTTAAAGCAGCCTAATTATGACTGTTGTAGGTGCATATTTAACTCACTGTAAAAACATAAGAATAACATATGACACGGTTGGTGATGTGATAGTCATGATGCCTAGAACACTGAATGTGTCTCACCTAAATTTAATCCACTTGGATAATCATTCAAAATCTTGATTAATAAAGAAACCAAAGCATGAACTTACCTTTAAAACTACTAAAAATCCTTAATCTCTATTAAACTATGTTTTAAGGTCTTATTTCATGCTTTTAACTTGTACCTTGGAGACCTCATGAGCACTCTAATCTATCCAAGGTGATTATGCCATCATTAATGTTCATATAACACCTTCATAACACATTTTTAGGGAGCATAGTCTTCTATATCTCTTAACAGTTGGTAATATATTAGTACATAATCTTGACTATGTTATTTAGGCATTTGAGGCTCCAAACTGATCTTTTGCTCTCATAGTGTCATTAGTCATCTTTAATACCTTATTAATATAGATAAATAAATTCATTCCCTCCAATAAAACTTATTTATCTTCATTAACTCCTCATAGCTTTTATCATTGGCCATTTTGACCTCTACCTGCTCATTGAAATCCATGGGAAGAATCTTAAACAATCAAGATTATGAGTGATCTCTTAAGTATTTAGAGAGTATGGTTTCTATGAAATCACATGAACTACCTTATTTATATGAATCAAACTTCCTTATTCATTAATCATCTACTAATATCATTTTGATCTCACTAAGATACTCTTATACATTAGAAGCTCCTTAAACATGCAATTATTCATTGTGAAAGGCCCCCTCTCACTCAAGCTACCTCAAGAAATACCCTCTTAAATATGATGTTAATTGAACCTTTTTATTTGATTAAATTTTTTTATTTTAACTAAAACATAAACTTAATAAACCTTTGAAGATGAATACACTCAATTGATATATCAAACACGCTTGAAAACTACCATCCTTAACAATCAAGATAAAGAACTGATTTCCTATCCAAATGACCCTTATCAAGATAAATTATATAATGATTACAACATTAAAAAATTCATATTTTACCATGAAATAATCCCCCTATAACCATTTTTATCCATCGAGTTATAAAGTGAATAAATGGAGACAAACTTGTAACCTATCTAGATGACTAGGACATAGTGACCCCTTACACTCTTAGTGATTATTCATAAATATGGGGGAGTGAATATGATAAAAAATTTCAATAACTTGAATCTCATTAGGGTACCTATCATTTCAAAATATATTTTTACCTAAATCTCTCTCTTTCTAGACCATAATGAGTAAAAATTGATGGCCTTCCTAGAGTTGCCAAGGAAGTCAATATGAGAGATAAATCAATTTTATACATTTTGACACTTGAAACTAATTAAAAATCATATATATATTTTTTTTCATGAAAAAATAATATCATAAATATTCTTTGAGGTCAATTTTACCTTGAATAACTATATGAACAACCGAAAACATAAGCCTTTTTTGCACCAAAACTGATATAATCTCTTGAGAAACTTGATGAAACTATTATAAAATAAATTTATTAGACAATTTAATTATTTAGTATTTAAATCATGACCTTATTATAATATTATACTAACACTATCATGAAAAACCTACTCCAAAATCCATAAATTAATCTAAATTACAATCAACTAGGTTATGAAGATAGTCAAACATATCACCAACTAGTTTGATCAATTGTAAAGCATGTCATGAAATTGACACAATATATGAGGCATATTAAGATGCTTTAGAATATTTTTATCACTTTAAACAACATTAAATAGATCAATTGATGGCTAAATAAACACATGGCCATGATGATCAAAACCTTAAATTCATCAAATTTACCTTAAACTCTGCTAATCAAGGTTTTGGATGACCATTTCAAAATCATTACAAGAACAACATAGCATCCAATAGTGAAAATAACATGACACATATTGCCTTTGCTTTAGTCTAACTTGAATAATTTTTTAGTGACTAACCTATAACCAAGAGAATGTTATAGTGTATAATCAGTGCATATAATATGAAATTTAAATCATTGAAATGATTAAAATTTAAAGAGAGCAAGGTTTAGGATTATACATGTGTATCAATTCAAATATATTGCCTTTGACAATTTGATTTGAAATATATATCATTTTGAATTACTAAAATTAATATTAGGATAAATATAAATCCAAAAAGTGCATATATCTAAAAATATAGAGAGATATATATATTAAAGGACACATGCCCCCAACTTTGGAGAAAAGGTGAGTTACCACCTAATAGTTGAGATAAGCTCAACTATGGAACCCAATCATACTTACAACTTGGTGAGTGTGAGTTAACCAATTTAACTCATGTTATATAACTATTGAGGTTAGATGTTGTACTCTATGCCATCCTATAAATCTGGCAAGATTGAGTTATTTAATCACCTCAACCAAACCAACTACTATAGTATATTAAATCAATACAATTCATAAAATTCCAATCTGGTGGGTGATAACAGTCCCTAAAAGTGTTTTGAATATGAAACTAATTTTATTTTTGAAATATTATGCACACATTGCATACTATTTGTACTAAAACTATGTATAACAATTATACCAATATATATAATTAGGACACAATTGTGTATCTAAATCATATAACTATGTAATTTGGCCAATTTGAAACTATATAAGTTTGGAGAACATTATTTCCAAAACATTCCCCCACTATAATCTAAAAACTAACATAAATTCCAATGTGGAGGACATGTTTATAAAACATGCCCCTACTACAATTTGAATCAATAAAATAATTCGAAAGTCACACCTCTATGGCATGCTCCCACTAATATACCCCCCATTTGGATGTGAGGGAAAGTAGCAACTAGTAGTTACCTTACCTCAAAATAATAATATAATCATGTAAACTATGAATGTACCATGTATCATATAGAGTTAAAATGACTAGTTAGATATATCATTGAATCACAAATAATTTGATCACACTAAGTCATAAGATTCATGATGTAGATCATGACAACATCTAGATAGTAATAGTACAAGTTTGAAAAATAATCAAGCACATACACATGAGCACTCAAAATTAATTCAAAATACAACATTCTAAGGATACCTCAAGCAAGGGGCATGTTCAAATGCCACACAATATAAGGGGTATGACTTAGTCAAATGTCTAAAAAATAAGGAATGACATATTCAAATGTCAACATACAAAAATTAATGACATATTCAAATGTCAAAGAGGAAAACAAAGGAATGAAGATCACAAATAATGGAGCATATTAAAATGATCAAATAATCAACACAATATCAAGGCAAGACACTCAAATAAGTGCATAGATAAATCATAAGCAATAAATATAAACATATTATAGTAATCCTTGGATATTTATGTTAGCAATAAAATGGTAGGTACATAGCATATCAAGTACATTAAAAAAAATATAAACATATATAAAGTCATATGTAAGTACATATATGAGCTCAAACATGATAATTTAAAGTGACCACATAATGTTATAACCTATATTTATCATGATAAAATAAGTGGATGCCCCAAATGTCCACATGACATGAGTAGAGGGAAATCCCAACATCCAAAAGTGAATAGATCATATATATGTGTATGCCTGTATCACACTCAAAATATATGTGAAACATGTGTATATAGTAAATAATTATATTTCATCTACCAACATGGAACTTATAACATATATTCTACAGAGATAAAATAATATGTAAATGTTAAAACTATTTTAGGATTTTTGAAGTTTTTTAAAAAAATTGGTATTTTTGAAATATTGAGACCTTAAAACCTTAATTTGGATCATTTACATTGTTTTAATCATGGTTAGATAATTTTAAATGGTACATGGTAGGTTCTTCCTCACATTTAACATGTGAATTAGAAGAACCAATGTTATCATTTGAAATATGGATCAATTTATCTTAATGAGAAAAAGATATACCTTGTTGATTTTGTTCAAATTTTTCTTCCATTTGATATAACCAAAGAGTGTCCAATGTAAATTCATATTGAAATGTTTGTGGCATAACCCAAACCCATTTTTGAATCACTTTAGTAACATAAAAAATGGGTAATATTATGTATCCCAAGGAGTCTTTCCAACCTCATTTGATTTGTAAGTGTTTTAGGTTAAAACCAATTGTTGTAAGCATCTTACATCAAAATTAGTTTTTTCTTTGTGTAGGATCAATATGGATATTCCAAAAATAATCACCATGCTTAAATAATTTCATTCTCAAATATTTGTATCATGGATGTTTTTTGGGTTTTTCACCTTGGGGTGTTTTCATAGGTTGTGAACCTATGATTGGTCCCATATCAAGTAAAATTTGTAGAGATCCCATATAAAGATTAGGAACTCCAATTTTTTCTTCATAATGTTCATTTGGTAATTCATCTCCCTCCATGTGAGGAATAAAAATTTTATATTTAGAAGGGTATATGTTAAGCTCCTTTGGATGAGTGAGGATGAATGAAGCATATCTATGCACATCCACATATAAAAGGGTAAATGACTCATAATGTTTATGCAATGCTATTCATTTCATTGGAGAAAGAAGAAATATATTAAAAATTAATTGTAACTCCAAATCTAAAGGTCTAAATTCTAGATCACATGTTGTACTTTTTAATTAAATAACATAATCTTGAATGGATTCGTGATCACGTTGTTTAAAATTGTTAAAAAGTTCTAATGTAAGTTTTGGCACCTTATGGATATTGAAAGACATGAATAAATCATATTATAATTGTGAAAACGTTGTTAAGGAACCTTTTGGTATGCTATATAACCAATTATGAGCCTCATAAAAAATGCTCATATGGAATACTTTTAGCAATAATTCGTCATATTTTTTCCATTTATTAAAATAATGTACATAGTTAATCATGTGGTCAAATGGGTCCTTATGACTTAAAAAGAGAGGTAAATCTAGTAGTTAAAAATATTATGGATAAGGATATTCAAGTATAAATTTTTAAATAGGTTGATTATTGAATGAGGTAAAATTTACATTAGTATTATGGAAATCCATTTGCATTTGACATATAGAAACCTATTTTTCAATATCCCCAAAGTGATCATCATAGAAATAAGATACTCCATGGGAATGGTGGTGCTTAGCATAGGTGTTATCATTTATTCTAATCCACCACCTCTCTTTAATATAGGAATATGAGTATAATAATCCTCATGGATAACAATTTCATATTATGAATCATTGAAGTTAGGATATTTTGGTAATGGTATTGGATATTTAAATTGTGGTACTCTTGGTATAACATTTGAAGAGGTTGGTCCATTCACCTTTGGTGGAGATATATATATTAGTATTGGATGGATATTTTTTAAAGGTGCCTATTTTGGTATGGTATAAATATTTTTCATGAATGAATCTTTTGGGAGATAAATATCCCTTGGTTTAAAGACCTCAGTTACAATATTTGGAACATTATGATCCTTTTACACTTTAGGTTTCCAAAGATTCCCTCCTCTTGGTGCCTCAAAATTACTTGGTAAATATTCCATGATTTCTTAGTTAACCTTTTGAAAATTATTAATGTCAAATGAAGGGAAAATATAATCATCACCTTTGATAAGGGGGAATTTATTTGTAAATTTTGGAATTATAGTGGTTTTAGATAATTTATTTGAAGTAATGCCATCATTATAAGCAATTTGTAAACTAGTCATAATTTACTTATGCAATTATAAAAATTTATAATGATTGTATGAAGTATAATATTATTCATATTTACCCTTTTTTTTATAAAATATACATGAAGAGCATGATTAGATGAATTTCCTCATTAGTTACTCATGTATTTTTTTTTAAATCCCAAGCCTTACCTAGTTGTATTATTCCTAAGAGATAAAGGGTGGGTTATACCTTGTTCATTTTTTCCCAATAATTGTCCTTTGTATCCATATTTTATAAAATATCTAAGGCCAAAATAATATTATGGTGGTGTATGAAGTACAAGTGAAGTCTCTTTATCTCCCTTAATATGGATAAACTCATCTCTTGAAATGGTAGAAACATGGACTTGTTTAGAGGGATGGTAGATAACACCATTCAAATATTTTAGATTGTATTATTTATAATTTAGAAGAATAAAATAGTAATTAATTTTTACCCCTTATTTTATATAAAGTTAGAGAGTTTCATAATCATAGTCATCAAATCAATCAATATCGTCCATGATAAGAGAGATAAAGAACACAAATATTAGGATAAAGTAGGTATGAAACATCATAAATGGTATGCTTAGGAAATAATTATGTTCAAACATAATGTTCATCAAATGTTTAACCATAAAATATAGATTATGTGTAATCTAGGATTGAATGGGTATATATATCCTAGGGCACAAGGAGGGTAGACTATCTCTAAAGTAGGCCAATTAATTACAAAACTCAGATAAACATATACTAAATTTATTATGCTAAGATATGCTAAAAACATATATTATATCTAAGATAGATATTGAAATAAAAATTAAGACAAAATACTTATCTATTTTTGATGATAATATAGATCTGGATCTAGAACAGGTAGAAATTGGACTAGATATGGATTCTAGAACAGTCACCTCGTTATGTGAATTGTGCCTCTGTATTTGTGGACACTTATGTTAACCTAGGATAGTTATGTCAACATTACTATTTGACTTGGATGAAAGTTTCTATTATGGAATACTTATTGAAACTAGATTCAAACACCTTGATGCTTCTATATTATGTGTCATCTTTGCTCTAGTGTATTCAGATCTAGGTTATGAATTGTCGCTCCTTGTCAAATAGAAAAAACCCTAGTTCTTAACATTCATATTGGTTGTGTGAAAAATGGGTTAATGGGCACATGATGTTGATTTTTCCAAAACACCCCTTTGTCAATTAGTTCTACCTACATAACCAATACTCCAAATAAGTCCTCAGACTTATGTAGTTATTCCCTATGTGTTGTCTTGTGTGTGAATCATGCAATATGTTATAAGAAAGTATATTAGTGACCTAGCTTATAACTTGTAAAATATATCTCTTGGGATGATCCTTCAATAATTCATAACTATAGATATGTTTTCTATATGACTCATATATAAATAAGATAAAATAGGGAAGCTTTTCTCACTTGAGTTCTTGATAAAATGCTTTTGGTAAATTGTCTTGTGAGTCGATAGGTCTATGCTAGGTATTTTCTAGGTAAGTAATGAATGAGGATTGATCTTGTATTTATACCAATCCCTTTGGAAATCATCTCATATTAAATAATTTAGGCCAAACATATGATATGTTTTATTAATAAATTGGATGAATTTAGGGCACTTGACACTTGCATTAGGATAAGGGACTTACATTGGTGTATGCATCTAATTGGGATGTAAGTTTTCCAATAGTTAAAAATAGGTGAAGGTCAAAAATTTGTAGAGATGGAAGATAAGTAGGTTTATAACATTATGGGTAAGATAGAAGGTTTGATTAATTATAATATCATCAATAAAACTAAGAAATAGTCTACACAATCCTTTTGGTAACATGAGATGTCTATAAGTTGAAGGTACATCCATGATATGTATTTTTCAAGTGTACAAGATTAGCATGTTATATAATTCATAACTAGTATCTATAAACCTGAGATTGTGTAAATTCATGTGTGTATTATTTCTTAAAAATGGGAAATCTTATACAATTTTTCATGTTTTTTAACTACCTCAATCCATGACGTAATCCATGTCAAAATGTAATAATAAACTTTTCATGGTTTACATATGGTAATAAAAAATAAAACTAAAAAAAACTCACTAATTTTCCTATTTCCATGTCATTCAAGCCAAGCTATATCTATCATATGTCATATAATAAAACTTGAGTTTTACATTGGCTTATTTAACCCTCTTATGTTTACACAATGTAATCAATCAAGGTCACAGGGTTTGGGTTTAAAAAAAAATTCCCATGCATCCCTTTCTAATTATCAACTTATTTACTATGGAATTAAAGTGATGTCATTAATTTTAGGTGTGTATTTTATGCCCCCTCTCCTTTATCAATATTTTTTACACCTTATATGGTATTAAATATTATGTATTTTGCTTATTATGTGACCTCCAATACCCCTTTTACTACAACAAATTTGCTTCATGACTTTAGTCACTAGACCAATTACTATAAAAGTTTTGACCACAAGGTGGTGCAAGGTGGATTTGGTCCTTTTTTAGGTTTAAATTTTAAAAAAAACTTAGTTTATTTAGTTTTCATTTAAGTTCCATCTCAAATATTTCATAAGATGATATAAAACATAATTTTCCCTAGTTGTGTTAATAATGTTGTGGTTTCCATAAAACTTAAGTTTAGCATAGTCTATTAATTTTAGTATTTTATTTAATATCAATTATGACCAAAAAAATATAATACTTATGTAACATAAGCATAGTATTATGCATAATGAGAATGAAAAAATTACCCAAACATATGTATATTATTAATGACATCAATGGTCAACTAGGGTTCCTAGTTCTCTCTCTTGTCATGGTTTACCTTACCTTTTACATAATTTTTTCCCACAACTAATCCTAGCTCTTTGTGGCCAATACAAACACCTAATTATAGCCATAAAATATCAATAGTACCTACTCTAATAATAATAAATGTAAAAATAACTACATAATGATCATTATTGAAATAATAATAGTTATTAAACATTCTTTAATTCATGAAAACAACAACAACAATAACAATGCATCATATTAAACTATTGAACTAAATATATTTTAATGTCTCAACATAGAATTATAGGTAAATTTACTATTAAATAAATCCTCTATCAAATATCAAATAATGTCGTTAATATATTCTTTCTGATTCTTGGCACTTATTATTATGTAAAATAAATTATTATCAGTTGCTTATTATTTAATAAAGATGAAGTTAATTACTATGGAAGAGTTTTCATCCCCCATATAACATTATATTAACTCAATTATTCTCATTGGAAAAAAACTTGATTTAAGTATTTACTTCATAGCATGATGTTGTGATGAGCTATAATTTGAATTGACTCTAATTGAATAATTGCCACATCTCCACCTGTAATTTTTTTCAATTAAAAATGTGTGAATGATCATACACATATTTTCTTAGGTACATGAATAAAATTATGTATTTTTGAGAGATAAATTAGAAGTGCCAACTTGTAAAAAATGGGTTTTTATCTTTTTAAGAATATCAAAGGGTCTAACAAACCATGGAGTTATTTTAGAAGTATTTATAAACTAATTGGAGTTGTTTCAAACTTTAAATTACCTTGGATACATTTTCAAATTTGCATAGGTATTTTATGTATCAAATTTATTCTTGAGATTTTGTATAATGATAATCATCTATGTAACATATTATTGAGATAATTTTGGTCATATATTTACTCTATTTTATAATCCTTCCCACCCATGAGGTGTTCTATGCTTCCTTCCATAAAGAGATTTGAAGGGTACCTTTTTAAGCAAAGTATGATAATAATTATTATATGAAAACTCCACCAAGTGAAGGTAGTTTTACCATTTTGATTTATAGTATAATAAATACTTTATAATAATTTTTTATAACACCTAACTCACTATTTGTGTTTAACCGTTCATTTTTGAATGATATGTAGTGTTGAAGTTCAATCTTGTACCAAATATGAAGTTAGAGTCTCCCAAACCTAGGAAGTAAACAACTTTTCTCTATCAAATATTATTACCTAAGGTACTCCACAAAGGTAGACAAGCTCTCTAAAAAATTATTTGTCAATAATATTGGCATCATCCTTGATATTCCCTAGGACAAAGTGAGAAACCTTTGTTAACTTATCCACTAGTACCAAAATATTATCATTCTTTTTCCTAGACTTTGGTAGACCTAAAATGAAATCCATATAAATTATAACCCGTTTATATATTTTAATTTCATGAGGGTACATTTTTACTCTAACATGGAAACCTTCCACCTTAATCTAATGACATTTTAAACATTTGGAAAAAATGGGCCATATTCTTTTTAATTTTGGGCCATAAATAAAATGATATCAACTCATGTGGCATCTTTGTGACACTTTTTTAAGAAAAATGTGGAGATAAATGGGAATATTTCATGATTAATTCTCAATATATACCCTAATTTTGTATAAAAAAATTTCCTGGAAACCTTAGAAGGCCATATGATTCAATAATATACCTAGCAGACTTTTTACCCATAAGCTTGTGTAAAATAGAACTATTGATTTCCTTACAAAAACCATATTTTACTTATTGTTCCAATAGATATTTTATCAATTCAAACCAAGATGAAATATGGAATTGAATCAAACTCTTCTACTAAAATCATCTTCCACTCTATTTTATTTCCCCTTGACATATTTTATGTCCATGTCATTATCACTTATCAATTATAACCACCTACACTATCAAAAATTTAGATTGTCTTAAGTGTATAGATGCTCAAGAATCCTAGGATTTATAAATAAATTGAATTTAGTATTTAATATTATCAACCTAGTTATCACCCTATTGAATTTTTATTATCTGATCTCCTTCACACCTGGACTAACATTGGAATGGTCTAAGGTGTGGAACACCCATTATTAGACCAAACCTCTATATTGTGAGTCTAGCTCCTCTGATGTATCATTGATGATAAACTTACTAAAACCTACTATTATTTTTGGGATGAAAAGGGTTAATAGGATTCATGAAATGTAAATCTATTCTACTGATGGTGATACACCTATATTGCTAGTTCATACACTTTATTTGAGCTTCTACAACATTGATAAGCAAAGCAATGACTGAATCTACAACTCCAAAAGACTCATATGCAATAGTATTTCAAATATATGTTTCATAAAATAGTAAACTAATGATTTAAATGATGGGTTGTTCCTAATTAAAGGAGCTAACCAGTCAATATATCCAGTATTATCTCAATCAATCAACATCACATACTGTAAGATGGCATACTAGTAACTAGGTGAGATCAAGACCTACTAAGGGAGAAAGTAATACCACGTGTGAAAATAAAGCATTTATAACAGACTATAATAGTATATATAAATCTAAAAATATTCATTTTATTCGTCTCAAAATTTTACAAATCTCAATCTTCGCAGAGTTTAATCATGCCCAAGAGAGGGATCTTGAAAATTGGCCTAATAGCCTGAATATATAGAAGATATAAGAGAAATACAAGAGATTTGCATATAAGATATAAGAGGAGTTCAAATAAATATTAACTTAATTCAAAATCCACTTTAAATTTTAGCAAATAGTCCTTGATATATCTCTTTTATTGAAAGTCCTTGCATAGGATCCTTGTATGAGCTCCTTGGCATTAGAAAGGGATGGTGGGCCATTTTGACTTGTAAAATCTCATATTTCATTTTTTTATATTCCATTATTTGGTTATAGGTCTTAAAACAAGCTTTAAGGCTTGATTGGCCAAATTTGAGTTTGGGGATATTTATAACCTATAGGATGATATGGGGGATTAAAAATAATTTTTAAAAATTTAATTTCACCTTATATGTCTTCCCTTTACTCATCCAATACTTCATTTTCCTTAATGCCTCTTAACACTAATTATGCAGATGATTGTCTCTGTGTGTGTTTGCATGGAGTTTTGAGTGTGAAAACTATTTAAATGTGTTTTAGAGACTTAAAATAATCATATTATTCTTTAAAAACACTTAAAATAATTTTAAATCCTCTTTCCACACCTTAATCTTCTTCAAGAAGTATGCCTACTCCAATCATGATTGTAATGAGACATGAAAGGGAATGTGTAAAAATAGTGGGAACTTTCACATTTAAAATGAAATATCTCAGACCATATATAGTTATAATAACTAATTATTAGTATCTCCACCAATTTTCAAGGCTAAATCATGCATATTTTATCCTATAGATGGATTTTCTCAAAATTTAGTGGTGGGTTGCCTGCTTGTTGAGTCCTAAGACTATTTTTTTCATTTTTTCACCTTGGATTGAGCTATAACATGATGAATATATTTTAAAAAATTAATTAAAATTATAATTTAAATTATTTTACCATCTATTGTTCAACTTGTGAACCTATGTAACTTTTTTCAAGACCCTACTCCTTCAAGAAGCATGCCTACTTGCTAACAATAGTGTTGTAGGTGTACTTTTTTGAGGTGAAGAAGTGTTTAGGGATAATTTAATAATTAATTGGTGACTTTAATATTATTTATATCATTTTAAAACTCACATTTATGCTCCTTGTATCCACTTGAAATTTAAACTATGTTACTAGGCTTTTACATAGTTAATATCAGTACAATCTTGTACCTTCATCTTCAAATTCATGCATGGTAGTGACCTAGTCATCTTAACAAGTTTTGAACATGTACATTTTTCATATATAAAATATCACATGATTCCTTCTTTAATATATGGTTTTTATCTTTTTCACCTTATGCATATGATTGTGTAAGAGGCTTATGGCATTAGTATGGTTGTAGGTTACAATTGAGGCTATTGGTATGACTATGTCACCATGTTAAGACACTTATCTCTTTACCCTCTTGATATAATGATGATCCTAATCATAATTATCTTATTTAACTATTAATAATCATGAAACTTTAAATAGGCCTACTATAATAACTTTTCCCTCATGCTCCATGAGCTTGAATACAAGCCTAAGTTCTTATGTGAATGTAGGTGAGTGTCCTATGAGGTGTATTGGATGTAAAAATGGCTAAATTTTATATACCATAATTATATATTTATTATTATACCATCATTACTCTCTCAAACCATCTTTTTGAATTTGAAACACCTTTCTATACCACTCTACTTGAAAATTCTTGCACTTAGAGATAGGCCTACCTTTAAGCATGGTTGTAAGTGTGTATTTATCAGGTTCATGACATTAAAATAACATGATTATCCTTTAAGTCTCATACTATTCCACCACTTATATGAATTTTATTTTATAATACCATATCTTATTTCAAACCATACCACCATCATCATGAAAATAAACCTTCTTTTCCTATACTTGACTATACTTTACCTTTTTAGGATTGTATAGACTGAGTTCAAGGTCTAAGGATGCTTTAGGGAGTTTTATAACACACAAGGTGTCCATGAGTCCTTCTCTATATTATTAACTCTCTACAATCTCAATACTTTCCCTATAAGGTCTATGTCCTTTAGGTCTCCTCAAGAACAACATTGTGACCTTCTTGGATATAGGTAATATTCCTAAAGAGCTTGATTTCTTGTTTAATGCTACCTCCTTAGCTTGTATCCTAGCTTTAAATAATACCATGGATCAATAAACATTCATTTCTAGACAACTCCACTCATACATGCATGATGTCAACCTCAAGGATGATTGTGTCCTTTAATTTCAAATGTGGTGTGGTCATGTATATCCATTGTACAAACTGTGTAGTGACCTTAGGCCTTAAAACATACTAAACATACCTATAAAAACATTCTTGGTGTGTTTTACTTCTATTTAAATCTCCCATTGAGTTCCACTCTATTTTAAAATAGCTTTGGACTCTCCTTGAAACACGCTTGTTCTCATCATAGTCTAGCAAGGTTGTGTATGATTATTGCTTGGATTAAATGACTGTAGGTTACCATCCTTCAAGACTCTTAACCTTAGATCAACTTGATGATCTTGTTTATAAGACCTAGAAATATTTATTAGTGCTAAATATTCCCTTCATTTACCTATTAACTTCATCATTTCATTTAAGGTTTCAAGATCCTTTTTAGCATGCTACATGTGAATGTATATGTTCTATTTGTAAAAAATATGTCAAAAATATAACCTTAAAGATGTCACTAAAAGTCTTGATAAGCTTCTCCTTCACTTTACAACTTGGTGAGATGGTTCTACCTCCTTCATTTGACCAACATGCTTCCTAGTGTCCTCAAGACAACATTCCCTTAAAACACTTTTTGACTCTACTTTTTATTGCTATAGATCATCATTTCTTGACTCTTTAGTAGTGATTTTAAGGTATCAAAATTCCTTGAATGACCATGGTTCGATATCACTATTATTTAATCATCCTTAGTAGTTTTTAATGATATGGAGGTGAGATGGAAGGTAGTGAAGATGATGGATGATGGAGAATGGAATGGTGATAGAGTGAAAATGGAGCCTTACAGCAGTGTAAAAGTAGTGAGGATGAAGGAACAAAATAGAGGTGATTCTACCATGATAATTATATGCCAAGACCATTTTGAAGATCTTAAGCAAGCATAGGCTTACTTTTTTCAATACGTATCAATTTGGAGAGTTTTGAAGGTGCACAAGATGATTAAATTGAAACCTAGGTGTAGAAACTATAAAATTGCACATGATGGTTCTATATGTCAAAAATGCCTTAGGATTCCCTAGGTACCACCTAACCCTTCTTGACCCACTAACCAACCCATCAGACCCTAATTCAATTTAGCTACTTATCCAACTAAACTCACTAACCCACTAACTTAACCATTACCTTTTTAACTCACCTTGAACAATTTTATTCTAATACCTTGACCACTAATGGTTAGGTTGACTATATATGGTTAGGTCCTCATCATTCTAACCCAACACCAGCTATGTGTAGGCTAACATGGCATAATTTAATATTTTCACCTTACCCATTTCTAATGAACTATGAAGAATCAAAATCAGCAAGCCAACTTCCTAAGGAACCTTCTATCCTCCATCTCTCTTTGCCTATAAAAGAAGGGGAGCAAGAGGTGAGAAAGGATCGATCCATCATCACAAGAGTATTCTGTCATATAGGTATTCAATCTTCTAGCTAGCCAGTCTTCCTTCTAGTAATTTAGTACTGTAATAGATATCTAAACCTATACCAAAATTGCTCTTGAGTCAGAATACCATTACCAAAATTTCTTCAGCCATCAACCATTTAGCAAGTAATAGGTATATTTTGTATGTTAGCTTTATTTTTTTGGTTTCTAACTTCCAAGCTTAAATTAGACCTCTTACACCTATCTTTTGACAACCCTACCCCTAACTTAACCCTTAAAAAACCCTTACCTAATCATTAACCCATTTTACAACTCTTTTTTTAGTACCTTCAAAATCCATAATTAATCACCAATGGTCACCTTCAATTGTTGACGGTTCCCTAACCATTGACAGTCAACTTAACTGTCAGTAGTCACCCTGACCATAGATGTTCATTGTGGTAAGGAATACCAACAAGTTATTTCTAACCCTATACCCCAACTAAATCCAACTTTTTATGTCTCTACCTATTCACATACCCTTGCCTAATTTTTTGAACTTGACCTGATCTATTTTAGCACTAGTATTGACCTACTATTGCCATATTTAGTTATTTTATCTAAAAATCATCTATTTCTTCTTGTATTTCATGCTAGTTCCTTTCTATTATTTGATTAAAATACTTTCATTTTGTATCTTTTAATTTATCTATTATCAAAGAATGGATTGATAGCCTCCTAACAAGATCATGCTTCTTGGATCTAGCTCACACTAGGAAGCCCACCTTACTATCTTTCTAACAACCCATTTTGTTAGTGCTTTCTTATCTACATGTCATCTTTCTAAGATGAAAAGGAGCTCTTCACACTCATCTAGATCATGTGCACACAACAACCAGGTTCTTTTACCACACCTTTATTACTAGTTTCTTAACTTCTTTCTTAATTAAGAAATTAAGAGAAACATACCGGGACCTAGCATCATCTAGGTGCCCTTTTCTTCCTTTATTATATGCTCATACAAATAAATTTAAAAAGTTTCATTTTGGTATTAAAATAAACCTTGTATACATTGATTTCTTTCATTTTTTTAGTTCATCTAGTTAACTTAAAAGCAAAGTAATCAATCGTAGTTTCACTCTTGTTCTCACACACTTTACCAAACCACATAATCAATCAACACATCAAAATAATTGACACAAGGCCTGACTAAGATTTTATCACCTAGTGGTAAACCTTACCCTTTGGATATTTTACTTGGAGGTTATTACCAAGAAGAGAAACCAAAACTCAGCTCTTTGGTTTAGTCTAAACTCTAAAATTTAGTATATCTTAGTTAAGCACATGACACCCTTATCACTGTGGTGTGTGAAGTGAGGGGTAGGCCCCAATATCTAACCACGTACTGACTTTTAATACAAAATTTTGAGAGCTTTTAACACTTGAAACCAACCTTAGACTTCATTTCTAGTACCATATCTTAAAACCTAATTTCCTATTCACACTTTCTAAGGCATAAGCCAAAAGCAATTTAAAAAGTATCTTAATTTATTAAATGCACTTTAGTGTATGTTTTGATTTCCTTGAGATATTTTCCTTTTTCTTGCTTTGTTTTTGAGTTGTGATCTTTTCATCATTTCTTTTCTATTCCTCACATGGTCTTTACTATACAATAGTTGAGGAATCAAACCAACCAAGAACCACTTTCCTCTTCCTCTTCCTCCATGGAGTATACTATGTTGAGGGTTCTCCTCATCTTTTTCCCCCTCTTGCCATGCTTCAAATAGTTTTCAAGGGTGATGCATATTTTTCTACCTTCCTTGATAACAACCCCACGGCCCTTAAACATTACCTCAACACCTTATCTCACTACACACCTACTTCTTCAGTTCCTCCTAGTGATCCACCTTATGATATGCCCCCCCATCTTATGATTGGGGTCACCTCTACCCAACCTATGATCACCCAAGCATCTTATTCCACTAATATCCCATCCACTATCACCATCCAAACTCAATCCAACATCCCAACCAATATCCAAACACCCCCTACACCAACCAACACCTCCAACATAGGGGCAACCTCACCTCTTGTTACCCATACTTCGTCCATCATAGTAATACCTTCTACCCCTATTTATATCATTCCCTTTATCACTACCAATGCACCAATTTCTACCTCGCTTCAAAAGTTTTTGCTTTCCATACCCCCTACCCTTCAACATATTAGGACTAGAGTTACTACTAAACCCCAACCAATTAATCCATCCATACCTCCAAATAAACTCATATCAATCCCTCAACAAATACCCATGACATCCTACCAATATGTTTCTAATCCATGAGGATACATAGCATCTTCTACCCAACCTTTTGTGCCCATTAACCCTTATGTGGCATTATCCCAACCTTTAATGACCACATACCAATATGTGGCATCTTCTCAACCTTCTATCACTTATCCATATATTTCATCCACCCAACCCTAACCAAACCTACCACATAATTATGGAGCTTCCCAACCCCAAATAGATCTAGTCAAAATCTTAATGGATAAAATGACCAACCTAGAGTCATCTATCTTTGGGGCTCATAACCTCTTATCTTATGATCAAATCTTCAATGAACCTATTCACCCATCTATTCTTATTTAACCTTATCTTCCTCAATGGGAACTACACAAGTTTTCCCAGTTACAAAGCAAGGAGGACCCAAAAAAACACTTAAGATAATTTTTCCATTCTTGTTATTTGATTGCATATGATGATGCTTTTCTCCTTCATAATTTTCCTATGTCTTTATCTGGAGCAACCTTAGATTGGTATAGTGATCTCACCAAGCAATACATATTTTCCTTTTCCTAATTTGACTAAATATTTTTACATCATTTATCAATCAATATATCTAAGAAGATCTCTATTACCAACCTCTACTCCATTAGGTAATTTGATGAAGAATCAATTGCCGACTTCATAGCTAGATGGAGAGGTCTTATCAACTAGCTCTCTTTCTCTTTACCCCAAGCTGAGTTGATTAAAATTTTCTCTTAGGGTTGTGCCAAACATATTACCCCTACTCTATAGGTTAAAAATTTCATAACCTTTGATGAGGATTTCACCAAGGCATCCAAATTAGAAATTAGAGCCATTGATGAGGGGAAATTGATACTGAGGGAAAAAATTCTAGATTTAAATCCAATGACCCTTCCTCATCCAAAACCACCAACCAATCTAACCATCCCAACACCAAACTAGAGGCATCTACAAACTTGGTTGTCCTTAAAATTTCTCCACCACCAACTATCAAACAACCCAACCAAACTAATTCCTCTAACTCTTCCAACCAACAAAACCAAAATCAAAACTGAGCTACCCAAAAATAATACACTTCAATAAGGGAAGTTTATACTTCAATTTTAGACACATTGTTCAAATCCAACATCATACAACTTCCTCCCATAAAACCTTCCCAAAAAATTTATGTTTCTCACCCTACACTTGGTTGTTATAATGAGAATGATCTATGTGATTTCCACCATGTCATTGGACATGACATTAGTAGGTGTAACACCTTCAAAACTATTGTCCAAAACTTGATTGATAAGGGATAAATTGTATTTTATAATCCAAATACACCATTGAATTAGTCCCTAGACATCTTTTGGAAACCTTTCCCTAATCATACCCCTTCTACCAACTATGATGATAACAAACCAGAATCATCTCATGCTCATGAGGTCCAATAGTCAATGTTATTATCAATGAACCTATCATTGAGGATACCATTACCTCAACTACATCTTCCTCCATTCCACTTATTGAAGTGGTGAACTCACCCTCTATTCCTTTGGACACCTAAATAGAGGAAACAACCACCCCTCTTTCTTTACTTGATGAGACCATGGACTTATCCACATCTCCTTTAATAGAAATACCAAAGGAGGTAACCATTGCTTCAACTACCTGTTCCCCCACTCCACTTATTAAAGTGGTGAAATTACCCACCAATACTTTGGACACCCAAAAAAGGAATAAACCACCTTGATTCCTTCCCTAGAGGCCATCACACATTCTTCCCCTATCATAAAACCACCCATTCTATCTTTGGAAACCATTCCAAAAGAATAAATTACCTTACCTACTCCCTCCATGGAGAAAACATCCTCTCAAATCTTATAACCTTCCATCAAGGACAAAGGTGAATAAACCATTCCTTCACCCCAACCTATGGGCCTAATATTTGAAACCAATAACCAAATAATTAAGCCAATTTACAAACCCTTCTTTAGGCTAGTCCAAAGCCTAAAGTTTACTTTTGAACCCAATCTGGATAGAACCACCTTTTGGAATCATCTTGGAATCCCCTATCAAAACAAACATGAACCTTCAACCTCACTTTCATCCACCATCAAACCTATCATCACCTCAATACCTTCATCAAATACTTCTTCCTCCAAATCCATAGGGGAATCATCTAAACCACCTCCATCCAAAATTGCCAAATCACCTTACACCTCTCTAACTAAACCTATCAAGAACCTAGGAATATTTCCTAATCCTAGCCTTGCTCACCCATATTTGAATTTGAATCAACCCCATTTATTCCACTAAATAAAACCCAAACCAAAATAACTAAGAAAGTAGAACCACCTAAACTCCCACCTAAAACTAGAGCCATACCACCCCCTTCCCACTTATCATCTATCTTAGGACCTCATCTTTATACCATCCTAAGATCTTATCCTTCCACCAAGAAGATGAAACCTCCCACAAATACGCAAGATAAACCTTCTCCTTTCATTATACCTTTACCTATATCCACCAAATCATCAAACTCCCCATCATTTTTAACTAATCTATCTACCTCTACCTTCCCATCTATCTACAAACCTTCATCATCTAAATCATCCACCTCAAAACTAACCATAACCAAGCAATCCCAACCAAAACCACCTACCAAAACCATTCCATAGTCTACAACTTCTATGGTGAAGCCTACTCCTAAGAAGGCTCCTACTCCTAAAACTAAAAACCCAACACCCTTAACACCTTTGCTCAAATCTTATTCAACCATTATACAAAGGTTATTAAAAAATTCCTCTTGAAGCCTACCACCTATCAAACCCTTTGACCATTCAATTCCTAAGCCATCTTGGTTCAATGCTAGTCTAATCTACTAATTTTGACCTTCTTACCATTTGTAGTGTGGAAGCATCTCCATCAAACATATGGTACGAGAAAACCTTCAACTACCTCAACCACAACATAATTCCTCCCAACCTCTCTAAGAATGCTCAAAGAGGTTTTGTTTAGATTACCTCTCATTATACCATACTAGGGGGAATCCTTTACAAATGTGGTTTTGGCAGCCTCCTTATCCATTGTCTACATAGTCATGAAGCTTCCCATGATATAAAGGAAATGCATGATTAGATCTATGGGGTAAACTTTTGTGGTTTATTTGTCACTAAAAATATCCTTCACCTTGACTATTATTGGCCCACACTCAACTAAGAATATTTAGATTATGTAAATGTGTTAAATGTTAACAACATGATAATTTACATCATGCACCAGCCCATGGCCTTGAAGTATCCAAGGATTTTTTCCCCTTCTCATTATGGGGACTTGATCTCATTGGAGAAATAAATCCTCATTCTTAATAATGACATCAATCCATCACCACCACCACTAAGTATTTTACCAAATAGGTGGAGGCTCTTCCTCTCATCTCAATCAAAATCAAGAAGACAGTCAACTTCATCAATCATCATATCTATTATTTTGGTGTTCCTCATAATATCATCACTAATAATGGTAAATCTTTCAAAAACAAGAAAGTATAAGGTCTTTACGATGTATTTTATATTAATTTAAGAGTTTCCTCACCTTATCATCCACAAGCAAATGGAAAGTGAAAGCATCTAACAAAACCCTCAACAAAATATTAACCAAAGTTGTCAGTGTTTCAAGTTGGCATTAGCACTTGCATATCCCTTTTAAATTATGGGCCTATCACACTAGAATTCAAACCTCTATGGTTGCTACCCCTTTCTCTCTAGTATTTGGAATAGGTATAGATTCCTTCTCTTCACATATCCTTACAAGACATCATTTTTTAGAATAACTACCATCAAGAACATCTAGCATGACTTGAGTTACTTGATGAAAATCACCTAGCAGCACTTAACCATCTTCCTATGTACCAATAGTGAATCAAGCATGCCTATAATAATCACCTAAAAGAATGAGAATTCAATATTAGAGACCTTATCCTAAAGGAAATTAAACATGTGATCAATATGGAGAAAAGTAAATGAGGCAAGTTCACTTTTAATTGGCTTGGACCCTACATCATAACCCACAAGTATGGATCAAGATCTTATCATTTGTCCTCTCTTCAAGGAAAACTAGAACCGGAGCCTCTCAATGCTTCATATTTGCAACCTTTCTTTTGTTAAAAAAGGATCAAACTCACCTTTTGTCTAGATTAAGCTTGTCCCTTGATTTATGAGATTTTCACCTTCACTTACCTATCACTATCCATTTGAGGAAAACCAATTACAACATAAAACCATGTGATTAAATGTCAAAGTCATAGCCTAATCATAAATATGGGTACCACAACTCTACCCATAGCATGGTTCTCATGGATACTTTATGTCCTTAATCAAATAAAATCTTATGATCATTGTCTCTCAAAACCACCATTTTCACCTATTATTAACCTTTTTGTGATAAAGTTTTTGCCCTCATAAAGGTAAACCTCTAAGCCTATATAGACTTTTCCATGTTTAAACCACATAAAAACAATTTGTTATATTAAAGTATCACTTGGGTCACATATCTCTAGCATTATAGATTTCTCCCTTGAAGGACAGCTGCCCAAAACTAAATTGCTTAAAAATATAGACTGCTCCCTTGAAAGATAGCTACCAAATATACAAACCCAAACTTAGACCACTCCCTTGAAGCATGGCTAAGTCAAATTTATCAAAATAAATCATTAGAAGGTTCCTACATGTATCAGCTTCACAAAATTATCAAAACAACAATAATAACAATAAACCCTATATCATAATTAGAACAAGCTATCCCAAAAAAGCTGTAATTAGCTTTCATATCTAGCATTAGTAGACTTCCCACATTGATCAGTCTACACCTTGTATGAAGAAATGGAATTTTCTAATATGGTTCTTAGGTCACCTATAGAAGGGGAAAACTAACCCACATAAGGTTACCTTACCTATCACCCATTCACCTATCACCTACCTCCCCTTTATACCATCTGCAAGTCAAGGGATTATGAGCTTACTTGACACAATGTGATCAAGACACCTTTTTTATCAACCAAAGAATGCTAATGCATAGAATTTGAAAGTCTTATGTTCCCTCAAGCCAATCTAACTTCAGTTTTTTTTCCTTACCAATGAAAAAGCATCATGTTTTTTCCTTATCCTCTCAGCATTGGTTCATGTAGATATATGTCTCATGATTATTATCTTTTTTCCCACATCTAGTTTGTTATCTAACTTGATTTATGTTCTTTCATTAACATCATAACCATAATTAACACATCACATATCCATGATCATAAACCATAAAAATCAAAATTACTATACATCATAACCATATATAAAACATCACATCCATAATCAATGACATAAACCACATCATATATCTATAACCATGAGTATCATCCTATCCCTAATCATAAATAACATATAATCACATAAACCACATCAATAACCATAATCAAGCCATCCATGATCATAAACACCATATCCATGAATAAAACAAAACATCATCCATAATCATCCCATGCCTAAGCTATTGAGTCCACATCTCATAAAAGAATAAACATAAGCATAAAACATAAAAACCATGAACCATATATCACATCTATATATAAACCACATCTATATATAATCATGATAATAATACATCATGTCATCAAAATAGATAAATACATGTAATAATGTATATCTCTTTCTCTCTCAAAACATGTACATCTCAATGCATTAGCATGTAGGTTGGTATTAAAATAATGTACACCTATATCTATACATTATATCATATCATATATCATTCCCTTAGGGAAACACTACCACTGTCCCTACCTACACTACCACTACCATCTGGTGTCTATCCTCCTAGGATTCCTACTTGTCTACCCACCAAAGTAGCCCACTAACTTGGAATTACCACAACTACCCCACCTACTAAACTAGCTCTATACTAACCCCATCATGGCTACTCAAGACATTGTGTTAGTACTATGGCCTTATAATACCTTAACTCTTCCACTATGGCCAAGTAACACACCATAGGGATAGTACCAAGTGGTCCTATTAGTCTATCACTACTCCCCTCTGTCTCAAGGTGCCCCTCTCCTAGGTCACCAAGCCTAGTGAGGTCCTAACTTGATCCCTCTCACTTATCATAGTGGGAACTTGACCCTATAATGTCATAATTTGGCCCTACAATGTGGCCACCTACCCCTATAATGTTATAATCTATACCTATGTATTAACTAGTGCTACTCCTACCTGTCCATTAGGGCCACCTCCCTATACCTATACCTATGGACCACCACCAGCTAGATCCACATCCATGGCCTATCAACCCCCATCATCCCACCCAAAATTGATCATTGCATAAAATTCCTAGTACCATGTTGTATAACCATTGATAAAACTAGCATCATCAACCCCTGCTCTAATGGCTAGCTCCTCATGATCTAGGACCACCTCCTTAAATCTATGGCTCAAAAAGAAAAAACTTAGCATCCTCCCTCCTATACCTCAAGAATAGACCTAGAATCCCCTACACTAGGCTAAGCTACCTCCAAACTCTATAAAATGGGATGAGCTCAGTCTCACCCTCTCTCATGTCATAGGTCCATCTCTAGCTCTGCAATGATAATGTATATCGAGTGTAGTGAGCCCACCTAGGAAATTTGACATATAGCCTCCAAACCACATCCCCCACAACCAAGTCGTCCAATACATCCCTAAACCAATAAATATCCCTCACACCTTCTATATCTCTTATGAGTGCATAGTCACCCTTCCACCACATAAAATCCACTCTAAAATCCATTTAGACATATCCCTAACATGGTAGCCCCATCAGTCTCAAAACCCTAATATGCTCATAGGCCCAATAATGGAGAATAAACCCCATGGTAATCCCATATCACTAGTGAGATTAGAATCCTCACATCTCTCTGTATATCTAAACTAAAAAAATTAGAGCCCACCCAAACACTATCCTACCAAGCAACATCTCCACTAACATTCCCAGTAGTGGATAAGGAAACCACCCATTTCTCAAATATAGTAATTCAAAATAGGAGACTACTATCATCTTTATCATCATTAAACACCTCCCATCTCAATCCCTTTGGTATAATGGGCTATAACTAAAGTTATTAACATGTTAATTAGTAAGGGTCCAATCCTCACCATATAAAAGTTCTAGATGATCATCACTCTCCTCACTCTTAATATGGTATATCAACTCCCCCCAAATGGTTAAGAAGTCTTGTAATCCTATGAAATCCTCTAGTAAGATGGTCATCTCTCCTATCAGCAAGAGGAAGGTGTTTGTAACTAGATCCCATCTCTCAATGAGGGCCACAATCATCACCTCATCTCATGGCATACACTGATAGTGTCTCATCGCCTTGAGGCCAACTTCATCCATGTGTGTCCAATAATCCTCAATCATCCCTCCATGGATCTCCATAAAGATATAAGGAACCCAATCGCTCATCTAGATCTGATCTCAGGCCTACAAAATTCAAAGTTAGCACACACACTTAGTTTTCTATTACTATTGCTCATGTCATTTCACTTATTTCATTATACCTCATTAACTTCTTTATCAAACCTAAACCCACCTAGTAATAAACTATGTAATCAACCTATTCTAATGCTATAGTATTTTCAACTTACCTCTAGCCTTAACTCTTTTATAAAAAATAAATACCCTAACCCACAAACATTTCAACACCCCACTCCTACTTAAAAATTACCCTATACCAACCAACCCTTAACATATTAAATGTTAAAAACATTTTAAAAACCCATCCATTTCCTTTATTCTTTATTAAACACTTGATCATTTTCTTAACCACCAAAGATCAAGTGACTATTTGGCTTTGGTAGTCAACCATCGATGGTCAATTCTGACCGTTGATGGATGGGTATGACCACCGATGGTCACTGTGTGTGACTATCAATGGAAAAATACCCAAACCTACCTTATTTATCAACCTAAAAACATCAAAATTCAATAACTAAACTACCTATCCTTACCCTCTACCCTAACCCCAACCTAACTACTTCCATTTTGATTTTAACCTGCTAAATTTACCAATCAAACTAAAACCTAGAATTATGGTAAACCCCCCAAAACCTTACCAAAATAAACACAAAATAACTAAATTTAACTGACCTAATTAACTAATATAATAATTTAATACACTACCTACCTCATTCCTTAATCTTTATCAAGGACAAAACTCACATCCTATTACCTGGATGTCTTCATCCACCCTACATCATCAGTCTAGTAGTCAGGTCCACTCAACTATCTAGTCAATTTTACCTCTGATCAATAATTACCCAGTCATTACCTTGACCCCACATCATTAGTAATATCATTCATAAAATTCCAAATCACTAATGCATAAAAGTCACAAGAAGTCAAACAGCAAATAGTGAAAATGAATTTTCAGTTTCACTTTTTATATTCCATGGTTTTAGGGTTTCCCCTTAACCATCGATGATCAAGGTGACCATCGATGGTCAAGTTTAAAACCCCTGACCATCAACAATCAGGAAACCCACATTTTAAAACTTTCAAGCACCAACACCCTAGTGCCACATTTTTGGATATAACCTTCTCAACTAAACTAAAACCAACCTATTGGAGATTACCCTTATCCAACTAACCATTAGACCATGTCCACCTTGATGTTGACCATTTTGGCCCAAACTATTGTATTTTTTATGATGACCTTGCCTTAGTCCTTTTTGACCATACCAACCAACTTTGACATGTTGAACATTTGAATTTACACCACCTCGTACACATTAAACCATTTATGTTTTTCAAAGGAGCACTTCTTACCTCAAATACCTATGAAAACACTAACACTACCTAGGAGACTTGATAGGAATGACCTTATCAACTATTCCTCATGTTGTGTCATAGTTTCCCCATCACCAGTCCTTTTCGAACAAACCTTATTATACTATGGAAACCTTAGTCTTTGTGAGATCTTGGTTATTGTACTTAGTAATATTTTGTGCACATATTTTCACTTAAAATTCCCAACCACCTTTGTCACCAACCTCATGACTCACCATCAACTACTTGTCAAACCCTGACTCAATTTTAGTTTCACCTCATCAACTCCTAGTTTGAGTAGGAACACCTCCTCCCATACTTAGGGTAACCAGACCTTTGACCAGTAATCCTTTTTTTGTTTTGTAGCTTGTTGATATAAATTACATAATAAAAAGAGGGAAAATGTAGACAATATAAAACCACACATGATGGTTCTAGATGTTGAAAATACCTCAATATTCCCTAGGGACTACCTAACCCTTCTTGACCCACTAACCAACCCATCAAACCCTGAGTCAAGTTAGCTACTTAGTCAACTAAACTCACTAATCCACTGACTTAACCATTACCTTTTTAAATCACCTTGACCAATTTTCCTCTAAACCCTTGACTGCTAATGGTTATCTTGACTGTTGATAGTTAAGTTAATTATTGATGTTCATGTCCTCACCATTCTAACCCAACACCAATTATGTGTAAGCTAACATGGCACAAGTTAATATGTCTACCCTACTCAGAGCTAATAAACTATGAAGCATCAAAACTCAACAATCCAACCTCCTAAGGAACCTTCTATCCTCCATCTCTCTTTGCCTATAAAATGTGGTATTAAAAGGTGAGAAAGGATCAATCCATCATCACAAGAGTATTATAGCATTTAGGTATTCAAGCTTCTAGTCAACTAGTCTTCCTTCCAATAATTTAGTAACTGCAATAGAGATCTAAATCTCTACCAAAATTATTCTTGAGTAAAATTACCATTACTCTACCAAAATTTCTTGAGCCATCAACCATTTAGCAAGAAATAGGTACATTTTGTATTTCAGCATTATTTGTTTTCTTTATGACTTCCAAGCCTATATCAGACCTCTTTCACCTATCTTCCAACTTTCTTGCCCCTAACCTAACCCTAAACAAACCCATACTTGATCATTAACCCATTCTATAACTCTTTTTTTAGTACCTTCAAAACCCATAGGTAACCACTGATGGTCACCTCTAATAGTCAAAGGTTACCCAACCACCAATGGTCAGCTTAACTATCAATGATCACTTTGATCGTTTATGGTCACTATGGTAAGGAATAACAACAAGTTATTTCCAACCCTTTACCCCCAACCAAATCCAACTTTCTATGTCTCTACCTATTCATAAACCCCTACCTAATTTTCTAAACCTAACCTAATCTATTTTAGCACTAGTATTGACCCGCTATTGACATATTTAGTTATTTTCTCTAATAATAATCTATTTCTTCTTTTATTTCATTTTAGTTCCATTATATTATTTGATGCAAGTACTTTAATTTTCTCTTTCAACTTAACAATTATCAAAGAGTGGATTAACATCCTCTTAACAAGGTCATGTTTTTTGGATCTAGCTCATGCTAGGTAGTCTACCTTACTTCTTTCTAACAACCCCTTTTTTTAGTGCTTTCTTATCTACATGTCATCCTTCCAAGACAAAAATGAGGTCTTCACACTCATACATATCATGCATGAACAAAAATTAGGTTCTTCTACCACACCCTTATCACTAGTTTCTTACCTTCTTCCTTAATTAAGAAATGAGCAGAAATTAAGAAAAACACTAGGAGTTTGCTAAAACATTAAAATATGCTAATTTTTCTTAAAATTTTCTAAACTTAGACTCCTTGGAGATACTTGAGAGCATAATGGTGGCCTTATTTCTATTATTCTTTATGAAAACTTTCAAAATATGGCATGAAACTATAAGAACATGAAGGAGACATCTATAAATATTAAACCAAGAAAAATTTGAAACCCTTTCTCTCTCATAAACTATACAATTCTACTTTAGAAGCATGTTAAACTATATATTTGGACTCTCTTCTATTCTTTATTTGTATTTGGACCTCATAAGTGTGAAATATGCCTAATGGCTACCATGAAACGGTGAGTCATGTCTCTAAAAATCCCTACAAACTTGAATTTTCTTGATATGATGCCCTAATGAGGAGAAACTATAGAAAACTGACTGCCTTCTTGGATTAAAGATAGTTGATGTATGTCTTGACTTAAAATGGATGATTTATAAAGTATAAATGACCAATTTGAAAACCACTTGCTCTAATAGGAATCTTTTTGAGTCTATTTTCTTTGGCCAAAATTGTAAACGTAGATTTTCTCAATATTAACCATACCACCTACAAACCTGAGGACCTCTCCTTGTGTGTAAACTAGTAAGATGAAGGAAAGAGACAAATTTTGGGCCTATTTTTATTCTTTCTAACATGAAACACTTATGAAACCCCTCTAATTCCATTATACTCTTGCTCATGGCCTTAGCTTTATAGATGGTCATACATTTCTATACTTCTCAATGAAATATGCATGAAAATAGCCTATTTTTGCCTTTTATTAGAACTTTAGTGTTCCACCACCTATTTAATGCATGATGATAATATCCATGAGTTTTTCACATGCTAAAATAAATATTTAAACTTTTAACATAGTTTTGGGGGCTAAATTTGGCATGTGGGGGCTCAAAATGGGCCTTTTTGGGCTCTAACTTGCATTAGAAGACCTTTTTAACTTATGAAACTTAATCCTAAGGCTAATTTCATTAAAATTAATATGGTCAAAGGTATTTTGACTAATTTTATAAATTTTTTCCAATTTTATCATTTAAAGATCAAAATTTATCTCTTTAGGCCAAAAATGCATAATCGATCACCATGAAGAGGCTACTGATAATATCTTGAAAAGTTTTAGATTATATAGGTTGGTATTTGGCCTTGATAGGCTAAACTACCAACATTTTTGGTGACTCACAAGGGTTAAATAGCTTGTTGGTCAAAACAAGCCACTATATTTCACATGACAATGGCAATATAAGACATTATTTGATGGTTTTATAACTTTCTTGACTGTTAAATAGAAATTTTAGACTTTATAACACCTCTTTTGAGTATAATAACAACAATACTAAAATGAAAAAATAATTAAAATAATAATCAAGGACAAATAACCTAAGGAAATAGGAAAATAATGCAAACACAACAAAGTAGACTATTGCTTGTGTTATTCACTTATTGAAACAAGACAAACCTAAAAAAACTAACCTAAAGTTAAAATATTTCATCCAAGATCAAATGGAAAGCTAGATTTTCCACCATAGAACCTTGAAACATGATTTCCATTTCTTGATAGCATCTGCTTATAGATAGGAGTGCTTTTACATTCATGGATTCTTGGTAATGTAGTGAGGCCTTCTACTTCTATTTTGAGGTGCATGGATTGAAGATATGGATCCAAGACCAAATCATCCTCATCCCATACTCTTTTACTTTGAAATAATAACACCAATTCTTCTTAATTAATGGGCTACCAATGATTTGATATGTCTTGGTTAATACCTTGATTTTTCTCCACATTAGATGGTGACTCAAAAAGATATTCATGATTGACCTCTTATATCTCATTAGGCATGCTAAAGGGCACTATTTATTCATTTGATTTGTGTTTAGGAATATTGATTTGAAGTATTACCTCAACCAACATTTCTTCATTCATTACATTATCGTGTATTTGCTCTTCTTGTGGAAAAGACTTGATAGATGCAGTAGTTGATTGGTCTTTAACATCCTTAATAGGAAGTGTGAGACCTTGAAGAGATTGATATTCATTACAAATATCAATATATTTTTACCAAAATTCATCATTATTACCTTAAAACTTATCTTCTTTGACTATACTGCACTTATCAATGGTAACTTCTGCAAGCTCTTAATGAACATTTTGATGTGGGACAACTTTTATGTGATCAAGAATATCTTGATAAGCAACCTCTTGTTGCACATATAAAACCTCTTCTTCTTATATCTCATCTTCTACTTGCAGCTCATCCTACAACTCATCTTCTTTGAAATTATGAAAGACTATGCCATGGCTATCCTTACAAACAAGTGTCTAAATGGTGATGTCTTATTTATCTTGTTCACTCAAGACTCTCTCATATTCATTCATATTAGGTGAAATTTCTTCATTCACTTCACAATAGAGAGGATCATTCCTAAGAATTGTCATGGTATACCCCTAAAAATACTCAAGAAGATGAGAAAGGTCTAAAGATGTTACCATATATGATTAATTTTTCTCATAGGTCTACTCAACTTGAATCACCTTCACCTCCTCTCTTTACTACAAATTCTTTTGAATATATTTTCATGAAATAAAATATTTGGGATTTTTAGGAAAGAAGAGTGGAGGCTAAATGACAACCTTATTTCTCTTGACTTTAGCATCTTGACTTATGATTGAATGTTATTCTTTCTCCCTTGATTGCTACATCTATTTCTAAGACATGAACTTGGGTTTAGAAACCTTTTAAATTACACTTATTTTAGCCATGGGTATAAAAGAAGGAATTTGATGCGTAGATTGTGTTGCCTTCACCACAACCATTAATTGATGAAGATGATGATTTACAAGCTCAAATTTCTTGGCTAGATGAGCATTAAAATCATGAACTAATTGATCAGATATGTTTCCCTACAAAATTGAAGATGAAGTCTCCTTTATGATCTGCTATGAAATATGAAGATTAGCCTCCTTAAAACATACTTCTTCAACCTTCTGAGGTCTCTCTTAGATAGACTTCCAAGTGAGAAATCTATCAATGTCTAAATGGAATTTTGAGGGCTTTGATAAACATTTATTTGTTTTTCATAAATAGAAAAGGGAATCTCAATGGGAACATGTTGCTAATTATGGTTACCCTAATGTGTCTCAAGGATGACCAACCTTTCTTCAATGGCTACAATTAGACTACCTATGTCTAGGATATTAGCACTAAAATTTGAATGGCCTTGCCTTATGAAATATGTACATACCTCTTTATCCTCCTACAAATTAGCTTTCATGTTCTAAATTTCATGTTTGGGGATCTCCTATCCATATTTATTTTGAGTGTTTATGCTTACCATTTCTTTTTCAAAGCCAAACAAGGTTTGTTTGAAGCTTGAAATGGATGATCTTAGGACTTTTTTGGGTTGATCAAGAAGATAATAAGGTTAGTGAGGGTTATCATAAGATTGATATGAGTCAACATACAATTGATAAGGCTTTGTATATGGTTGGTGATGCTCATCATAAGGCTAATATGGATCATAGTAGGGTTGATATGGGTGAGGATGAGATGTATATGGATCATACTGGAACTAATGATAAGGAGATAATTGATAGAATTATTCTCTATAAGCTGACATAGCCTAGAAAACATATGAAAAAAATTTAAATTTTGAACAAAAATTACCTTTTACCTTTAAGATAAGGACCATATGACTACTTGATACTATTTATAAAGACCAATATGCTACAAATGTGTACTCAAATGGTTGAATCTATGTCCCATTGGGAATGTTAGAGCTATTATCAGCCTATGTAGCACCCTATTGAAGGATGATTTATCTAATATCCTTCACACCTATACTATCATTGGAATATTCTAAGCTACGGGACACTTGATCATAGACTAGACCTCTAGATTGTGAGGCTAGCTCCTCTAATGTATCACTGATGCTCAACTTACTAAAACCTACTATAATTTTTGGGATGAATAGGGTTATAAGGATTACTGAGAGGGAAATATATTATACTAATGGTGATATAGCTATATTTTTGGTTCATCCACTCTATTTGAGCTTATACGGCATTAATAAGTAAAGCAATAACTGAATCTATAACTCCAAAAGACTGATAGGCAATAGTATTTCATATATAGGTTTCATAAAATGGTTAAATAATTATGAAAATTATGTAATAGGCCTAGTTCAAGACACTAACCAATCAATATATTCATTTTTATCTCAATTAAACAACATCAAACACTGTATATGACCTGTATAAAATGGCATACTAGTAACTAGGTAAGATCAGGACCTACAAAGAGAGAAAGTATTACCACATGTGAGAATGAATAAAATATAACACACTATACTAGTATAAATGAATCTTAAAACAATCATTTTTTTCATCTGAAAAGGTTACAAATCTGAATCTTGGTAGAGTTTAATCATGCCCAAGAGAGGGATCCTTAAAATTAACTTGATAGCCTGAATATATAAAAGATAAAAGAAAAATATAAGAAAGATTTGTGTATAAGAGAGAAGAAGAGGTAAAATAAATATTAAATTAAGTAAAAATCCACTTTAACTTGTAGTAAATATTCCTTAAGATATCCCTTTTGTTGAAAGTCCTTGTATGGGCTCCTTGCATGAGCTCTTTGGCATCAAAAAGGGATGGTGGGCCATATTGACTTGTCAAAGATCCTCTTGCATTTTTTTTTGGGTCATTACTTGGTTTTTAACTCCATTTTAAATGGGATAAATATAATTCAATGTCATTCTCTTGCATTAATACTTGAAACATGCATTGATTTCCTCTTAACTCATGATTGATTGGCACTTTAAGACTAGTCAACTCCTTATTTAGCCCTTCCTTTCATGAAGTATCACTCAATATATATATTTTATGTAATATACAATTTAATATTATATATTAAGTGTGAAAACTCAAAATTAACTCATTTTATATCCTTTCAATGCTAATTTCCTCTTTTTTTGATTGTTCAAATAGGCCTACTAGGCCAAATAGGCTTAATAGCCTAACTTCTTGCATCAATGACCATTATAACCTACATAAAACATTAAAAAAACAAATAAAATAATATTTAGGCTTTTAAAAACTCCTTATATCATTATATATCTCTTTTTTATGAATAAATACCTACAACTTGGTCGAACTAGTTGACTAGGTCAATCTACTTGAATTTTTTTAAGAGTGGCTATTTTGGATGAGCCAATAAGTACACTTATAGGAGATAATAAGGAAAATTATAATAATATTTTTTATATTTTTAATATTTTTGGATGAATAAAAAGTCTAAAGCTTCACCCTACATGGATTGTAATCCATTAAACTGCCTTTTACCTCTCTTTTCAGCACTTTTTCTTCAAAAAACATTATTTTCTACCATGATCCATATAATTCCATAAAATAAAGTACCATTTTTGGGACCCTCTCTGATTTTAATTCATGTTTTAATATGTTTTAGATTGATTCATGAGGTATTTATTGTAATAAAATCAACTTTTCTCAAAACTCATCATTATGAGGGTTTGGGAGGGTTTTCGAGGTGAACCTTCATAATGATGGTTCAAAAAGTAAAAAAATCAAAACCAAAAATTATTTATTTTAATATATATTTTATATAATATCTAAACATCCTTGATAATATTGGGTTCCAATTCAAAAGGAATGAAAATATACTTATGTAAAGAAGTTTACCTATAGGGTTTTGTTTACATTCTGGACATGCTTATGCTCTTAGTAATTGTTCATAAATAAAGGCCCTCAATAAACCTAAATTATTCATTAATTATAATTTAATATTGGTCCTAAAATAATTCTAAAATAATTTTTCCAAACTCCTCATGTGGTGAAAGATACAAGAACTTGATCAAGGGGTTCAAATGGGTGTCTTAACTGCAAAATTCAAATTTCTCGTTATTGAACAAAAATAGCTTTTCTCCTACTATTAATTTTTTTAATACATATTAATTTTACCTTTACCATATCATCATATTATTTTTTAGATATCATCTTGCTTGATATGTCTAAAAATGTCTTTTGGTGCTATAGGCCTTATAGGTCTTAAAACAAGCTTTAAGGACTAATTAGCCTAATCTGAGTTTTTAGGCCTTGAAAACCTATATTATGATATTTTTTATGAAAAATAATTTTTTCCCATTCAATTTCGCCTTCCATTTTCTCATCTAATACTCTATTTGCCTCAATGCCTCTTAAGATTAATTGTGGGGATGGCTACCTACCTGTGTGTTTTCATGGAGTTTTGAGTGTGAAAAATCTTTAAAGGTGTTTTAGAGACTTATAATCATACCATTTTTCTTTAAAAACACTTAAAATAAGTTTACCCTCTTTCCACACCATAAGACTCTTCAAAAGTATGTTTGCTCTAATGGTGATTGTCATGAAACATGAAGGGGACTGTGTAAAAATAGTGGGAACTTACACTTGGAAAATTACATATCTAATACCATATATAGTTATAATAACTCATGATGAGTATCTCCACCAATTTTTAAGGCTAGATCATGCATATTTTGGTGTACAGTTGGATTTTCTCAGCATTTAGCAGTGGGTTATTTGCTTGCTCAATCTTAAGATTGTGTTTTTCCTCTTTTCACCTTGTATTAAACTATAAAATGATGAATATTATTCAAATGTTCCATTATAATCTTAATTTAAATGTTTTCACCCTCTATTGGTCAACTTGCAGACCTATGTAATTTTCTCAAGACCCTACTCCTTCAAAAACCTATCTGCTTGCTATCAATAGTGTTATAGGTGTACTTTTTGTGGTGAATAAGTGTTTAGGGATAATTTCATCATTAATTTTTACCTTTAATATTATTTATACCATTTTAAACTGACATGTATCCTCCTTCTAGACACTTGACACCTCAAACTATGTTACGAGGCCTTTACACAGTCAATATCCATATAATCTTGTACCTTCATCTTTAAACTCATGATTGGCAGTGCCCTAGTTATCTTAACAAGTTTTGAACATGTACATTTGTCATATATAATATCTCACATTATTACTTCTTGAATATATGGTCTTTATCTTTTTCACATTAGGCATATGACTTTGTGAGAGGGTTATGGCATTAGTATGGTTGTAGGTTCTAATTGAGGCTGTTGGTATGACTATGTCACCATGTTAAGAGAATCCTCTCTTTACCATTTTGAGCTCATGATGATACTAATTATAATTTTATTATTGAAACATTAATAATCATTAAAATATGAATAGGCCTACTAAAAGAACTTTTCCCTCATGCTCCATGAGATTGAAGAAAAGCTTGAGCTCTTATGTGACTATAAGTGAGTGTCCTATGAGGTCGCTTGGCTGTAAAAATTTTTAGAGTTTGTATACCATCATTATCTTAATATTACATCATCATTACTCTCTCATATCATATTCTTTAATGTGAAACACCTCTCTAGACCACTTTGCTTGAAAACCCATAGACTTGGGGATAGGACTACCTTTAAGCATGGCTATATGTGTGTCTTTATTAGGTTCATGACATGAAAATAAAATGGTTCTCATTTAATTATAATAGTATTACACCAATTATATTCATTTTATTTTATAATACCATCTCTTCTTTCACACCATACCACCATCATCATGAAAATAGACCTTCTCTTCCTATGCCTTATTGTAATTTACTTTTTTTAGGCTTGTACAAACTAATTTCAAGGTCTGAGGATGCTTTAGGGAGTTTACCAACACATAAGGTGTCCATGAGTCCTTCTCTATATGATGATCTCTCTACAATCTCAATACTCTCCCTATAAGTT
This sequence comes from Torreya grandis, assembly GCA_037957365.1. Taxonomy (NCBI): domain Eukaryota; kingdom Viridiplantae; phylum Streptophyta; class Pinopsida; order Cupressales; family Taxaceae; genus Torreya; species Torreya grandis. The sequence continues at coordinate 1,461,021 of JARHVA010003399.1, read as the reverse complement.
TTATCCTTTAGGTCTCCTCAATAACAACATTGTGACATTCTTGTTTATAGGTAGCTTTGAGTTGGCTATAGGTAGTCTTCTTGAGGCAATTGATTGCTTATTTAAGGATACTTCCTTGGATTTTATCCTAAATTTAAATCATATAATTTAAAAATAAACATTCATTTTGAGACAACTCCACTCATACATGCATGATGTCAACGTCAAGGATGACTATGTCCTTTAACTTTAAATGTGGTGTGGTTATGTATGTCTATTATATGGATTGTGTACTAACCCTAAACCTTGAAACATACTAAATGGAAATATCAAAACCTTTATGGTTTTCTTTACCTTTCTTTGGATATCCTATTTAGTTCCACTCTATTTTCAAATAGCTTTGGACTATCCTTGAAGCATGCTTATTCTCCTCATTGTCTATTGGGGTTGTGTATGACTATTGCTTAGATGAAATGACTATAGGTTACCCTTCTTCAAGACTCTTGACCTTAAATAAACTTTATGATCTTGTTTATAATACCTATAAATAATTCTTAGTGCCAAATATGAGCTTTAATGACTTATTAACTTCATCATTTCAGTCAAGGTTTCAATATCCTCTTTAGCATGCTACATGTTAGTATATATGTTCCATTTGTATGAAATATATCAAAAATATAACCTCAAGGATCTCACCAAAAGTCTTGATAAGATTATCATTAACTATGAAACTTATTGAAATGGTTCCACCTCCATTTAACCAACATTCTTCCTATTTTCCTCAAGACAACATTCCCTTAAAGCACTTTTTTACTATACTTTTTGTTGTTGTGGGTCATCATTTCTTGACTATTTAGAAATGATTTTAAGGGCTCTAAATTCCTTGAAAGACCATGTGACATCTCAATATTTTTTAATACTCCTTAGTATTTTATCATGAGATGTAAGTGAGATGGAAGGTATTAAAGATGATGGATGATGGAGAATGGAATGGTGATATAGTGAAAATAGAGCCTTACAATCGTGTAAAAGTAGTGACAATGTAGTGAAGATGAAGGTAATAAAATGGAGTGATTATAGAATGAGAATTGTATGCCAAGACCATTTTGAGGATATTAACCAATCATATTCTTACTTTCTTCAATATGTATCAATTTGGATATCTTTGATGGTGCACAAGATGATTAAATTGAAACCTAGGAGTTTGTTAAAATCTTAAAATATGTTAATTTTTCTTAAAATTTGCTAAACTGGGACTCCTTAGAGATGCTTGAGATCACAATGGTGGTCTTATTTCTATGAGTCTTGATGAAACATTTTAAACTATATAATGAAACTATAAGAACATGGAGACACCTACAAATATGAAACCAATAAAAATTTGAAACCCTTTCTCTATCATACACCATACAATTCTCCTTTAGAAGCAAGCTAAATTATATATTTGCACTCTCTTGTCTTATTGAGATGTATTTTGACCTAAAACATGTGAAAATTACCTAATGTATTCCATGTAAGGGTTATTCATGTCTCCAAAAATCCATGCAAGCTTGAATGTTCTTGATATGATGTCCTCATGAGGAAAAATTGCAAAAAACTTTCTTCCTAGATGCAAGATTGTTGATGTATGCCTTGACTTCAAATGGATGATTCATGAAGGATGGATGACCAATTTTAAAAACACTTGCTCCAAAATTAATCTATCTAATTCTATTTTCTTTGGCCAAAATTGTAGACCTAGATTTTCTCTCTCTTGACCGTACCACCTACAAACCTAAGGAACTCTCCTTATGTACCAACTAGTAAGGTGAAGGAAAGAGACTGGTTTTGGGCATTTTTTGATTCCTTATACCATGAAACTCTTATGTATCCCATGTTATACCCTTATAATCTTTCTAATGGCCTCATCTATATGTATGGTCATACATTTCCATACTTCTCAAAAAAATATACATGAAAATAACCTCTTTTTGCCTTTTATTGAAACTTTAGTCTCTCCCCACATATTTAATACATGAAGAGGATATCCATGAGTATTTTTCATGATAAAACAAATATTTATAATTTTAACACATTTTTTGGGGCTAAATTTGGCATGCAGGACCTCAAAATGAGCCTTTTTGGACTTAAACTTGCATGAAAAGACGTTTTCAACTTATGAAACTTAAGACTAAGGCTAATGTCATTCAAATTAATATGATAAAAGGTATTTTTACTATTTTTATGACTTTTAAACACAAATTTTATCATTTAAATACCTAATTTTGTCTCTTTAGGCCAAAAATGCATAATTGATCACCAAGAAAAGGTTACTAACGATATCCTAAAAAGTTTTGAATTATATGGGTTGGTATTTGGCCTTGATAGGGAAAATTACCAACATTTAGTAGATAATGTCTCCAAATTTTTAGGTTTTGTAAAACTATATCCATTTATAAGTCCTAGATGGATAATTTTTGTCACTAAGCTTTGATTTCCATGACTTATAAGCCACAACTCTTCCATTTTGAGTTAAAACCCCACCAAGTCCTTCTAAATAAGCATCAGTCCATAACTCAAAAGATACATTATGGTTAGGAACTAAAAAAATTTATGTTTTGGTGAGAAGATATATAATATTTTAAAAATATTCTTTACATTTATATTTACATTCAAACTTATTATCTTCATGCTAAGGGGAAGTGATGGGATGGGTTATCCTAACAATTATTTTACAAACTTCTGATTGTAACTAGAAAGGAGCATACAAATTTTCACCTCATGTAAATTATTAGTATTTGGATATTTTTTAATAGTATTTATGTTTTTAAGATCTACTAAAACATTGTCTTTAAAGATGATATGGCCCAAATAATGAGTTTTATTAAAATAACAATAGATAGGTTACCATACAACCTATGTTATCGTAACCTTCTTAAAATAAACCTTTGATGGTGTTCATGTTCTATATCATTCTTAGAGTATATTAGGATGTACTAAATAAAAACTAAAATAATTTGATCTATATAATCTTGAAAAACACTAATCAAGAGGTTCATGAAATTTGTAAATGCATTAGTTAGATCAAATATCACAACTATGAGATCACAATGACACATCAATTTCAAAATTTTGTCTTGAGGATATCTTCATCCTTTAAGTTTTTATTAATTTTTCCCCATGTGATAGTGACTTTATCATACCCCTTTATTTCTTCCAAATGAACCCATAATAATAGATCATCACTCTCCAATAAGTAAATAGTAAAACAAGCTTTCATGTTTTAGTTAATATATTATATCCCGAAGTACTATTGTAGGTTAGATAACCAAGCCTTGATAGAATCCCAAACTTATGTTTCCTTTCCCTTATACCATGGGATTAGAACCTTCTTGCGTTATCTCAAAAAAAGTTTCACTTATTGAACTATAAGGTTCTTTTGTGAGTCCCCTATTTTCACAGTGCTTACTTTTAGACATTTTTATATCATACACACGTCTTGATATGACATGTTATATATATATATATATATATATATATATATATATATATATATAACATGT
>JARHVA010003399.1:1292500-1452500 GCA_037957365.1 Torreya grandis | reverse complement strand
AGTAGATTCCAATGGTGTCATCAGTTTTAAGTGTGTATATGATTTACCATATGTAAAAACAATAAGGAATTTTAGTTTATATTCACCAATTTTCAAAGAAATAAATAACTTGGTAGTCTCTACTATATGGGGTGCCAATTATTCCCTCATTTCACTAATAACATCAATAGTATTATACAATCCAGATGTAGCACTATAGACATCCATCTCTATTTTGGATAGAACGTCAACAATTTATTGTTATTCCCTTAGTTATTCTAGTTCTTGCTCTAGGTATATCCTTTCCATTTCATTTCCTTCATGTATCTATACTAGAGCATATTTTTATGTTTTAAAATAAGATTTTAAATCCTCTACATATGAGTATTTCCCCAATTTTTTGTCCTTCCTTTTGGATAAGGTAAACTTGCCTTTCCTCTACTATGACTGCTCTTCTACTCTCATCTTCTAGCTTCCTCTTTCTGACCCTCTATACAATCCCTATATTTTTTCCAAATACTATATTTATAGTAGTAAATTTAGTAATTACTATAGTAGGCCTTTTAGAAGCTTCTAATTGCATGTTTGTTTCCCACTGTGGGAGGACTAGCTAGGCTAGATCTATGGGTTGAGTGTTTGAAGTTGTGGTTTTACCCAATATCTCTCTTGATGTATGCCTTAGAGTTTCCTCAAGGAGGGGATTAGGGAGTGAAGGCTAGTTATTTTTAGACCAATCCACTCCACCATATTATGGTAGTGGATGGACTGTGTAAACTGGCCTTTTTTTCTTCTCACCCTTCTTATTGGTTATCATAGTTGTATCTTGATAGGGACTAGTAGAGGGAACTGGTAGACTTAACTATGTAGATGAAACATGTAATTGAGGAGTTTTTATAGCTCCCCTTTCTTCTTTGTGTGTTTTCCTTAGTTTTGATGGGGGTGGAATAGTAGTGGAAGGAATAATAATAGGAATAGTAAGAAGAAATGTAGAATAAATAATCATAGGAATACCAATTGAGAAAGTAGTAATTGCAAGGATAGAGGAGAGATCCTCTACCTTTGTAACTATTAGATTTAGTTGAACAAGGGGTTCAATATAAGAAACCTCCACTTTGGGAACAAATATAGGATGGGGGATAGGAGGGGTGAATGAAATAGGATCAAATGAACTAACAATATAAAGTGAAACATAAGAAACAATAGGGATAATAGAAATTAGATGGGATGTTGGCTCACCTGATGGTTGCTTATGTAATGATTCCTTACCCTTTGAGTCCACAAGGCTCAAAACTTTTTCTCTTTATAATTCCACCTCTTCACCAAAGATATCTCATGTAAATGTCTTTTATGTGGCTAGATCCAATAATGGTGCTTCCTTGGATGGGCTTTGTGGAGGGGGATTAGCCCATGGCTTTATTATATAACAAATAATTGTCTTGGGATATGTGTAAGGAACTAGTTTCATGGTTGGGTTAACCATAATAGTGACCTTTAAAACTGATGTAACATCACCTTGGGTAGGGCCCTCAGAATTTGAAGAATCAAGATAAATGGGCTCATCATTTTTTTCCCCAAATGAGGTATCTAGCACCCATAGTTCCTTATTCACTACCTTAAGTGTCATAGGGGGTGTCTAGGAGGGTTTCCTTTGATCCCCTACTATTTAAGTAGATCTAATAATCCTTAAGCATGATGTATCCCATCCCTCTACGTGTGGGAGTCTAGTCTGTGCCTCCTTTATAAAAAGGGAAGGTTCCCCTTGAATCAATTTTAGGTCTTATTTCAATTGAAATAATTGCTCCCTATCCCCGACTTAGTCATTATTTTGAGCATTGAGGAATAAAAAATCATGATCATAAGGCTGATGTTGATATTCGATGCCAAGTCCCTTGATATGTTTTTGTACCTATCCATGAGGATCTCAGTCATTATGTGGCAATGAAGACAAGGAAAAATATTCTTTATACTTCCATACCTGATATAAGTGATTCTAATTAGTGTAGCACATCCATATAATCATTAGGTGAGATTTTTAAAGGTAATATTTATTTTTCTTATGCATGTCCTCATTGATACCCCATAATAACTAGTGAGAGGATCCTCCTACAACAAATTGATAAAAATACACAAAATAAAAGATTTATAAAATTAGTAGAAGCATTGAAATTAGTATATTGATTATAGGTCACTTCGAGGGGGTAACCTCCTTTAAGAAAGATCAATACAATAAATTTTTGGATGCTTCATTAGCCTCAACACTTACTTATATATGAATTATAATCTAAGCAACTACTAATTTCCATGAATGTGGGATAAAAAAAATGTTCATAAGATGACTTACAAATCATATGTGTCCATAGAAACTACTAAACTAACAAAGCAAAGAGAAGAGATATTAACATCCCCTTCCTATTAGAAAAATCTTTATCCTCAAAGCTTCAAATGTGTAAATTGGTGTTGAATATAAAATAGTGGTTCCCATGTTGCATCTTCTAGTTGCATTCCTTACCACTAAATTAAAAACTCGATGATGGAGTGGGAGCAAAGTTGGCTTGTGCACCTATCGAGGATTGCCTCTAACTCAATAAGAATGGATCCTTCATTATCAAGTTTTGGTAAAATAGATTACACTTTGATGTTTATGCCAAGAACTTTATTTATATAAGAGACATGAAATACTAGGTGAACTCATGAAGAAGGTGGGAGATCCAACTTATAATCAAATGACCCAATCTTTTGAATAACCTTATAGGGGCCATAGAATTTGGGAGCTAGCTTATGATGCCCTTTGAGTTTTAGGGAAGATTTCTTGTAAGGCTATAGGCAAATAAAAACAATATCACCTACTTGAAATGTGTGCTTAGAATGGTGCTAATTTACTTATTATTTCATTTGATTTTGTGCCATATGAATATTTTCCCATAGGGTACTGAGTATCTAATCTTAGGTTAAAATAATCATGTCTACTACTTGAAATAATGAACTATTAGGGGTGTATGGAAGAATTTGTGGTGCTTAACCATATATTGCTTCATATGGAGTCATTTTTGTTCAAGTTTGGTAGGAGGTATTGTACCACCATTTGGAAAGAGGGAGCCACTTTGCCCACTAATGTTGTTGTTTTGAGGTGAAGTAACGAAGGAAAGTTTCCAATCATTTTTTGACAATTTAAATCTAGCTATCCATTTATGGATGATACCCAAAACTCATCTTTAGTTGGGTACCAATGCATCGAAATAGTTATATCAAAAAATGGCTGGTGAAGGTTGCATCATGATTTAAGACAATGGATGAAGGAATGCCATGAAGACAAAAAAATTGGTCTAGAAAAATTTGTGCAACTATGGAGGTGGTATAGGGATGGTTGGGGGCACAAAAAAGACTATATTTTGAAAGGTTATAAACCACAACCAAGATCACCATTTTCCCTCCAAATTTAGGGAACCCCTTAATGATATCCATATAAATATTTGTTCAAATCCTAGTAGGGATGGGAAAGGGTTCAAGCAACCTAGGGATGAGTGTTGTTTCACCTTTTTGTGTTGGCAGGTATCACATTTAGCCACCATCTATTGAATTGCCTTGTTCATTCCCTTTCAAAATAAGTTACATCATGCTTTTTCATAAGTTTTGAGAAACCCCAAGTGCCTTATGGATGGAGAAGCATGGAGTTCATAGGATACAGCCTACTAGAGATATGTGCTCTAGGGAAGCACCAGACGATCCTTATATTATAGAGAAGCACATTTTAGGAATAATGTGGTATAGTCAAGGGGTTAGTGGCTAACTATTGAATGATTTGAGATAATGAGGATTCATTGACATACCCCTATTTTATAATGTCCAACCAAGTTAGAATAGGCATGGAAATAGTTGAAAGGGAAGCTTGATCTGTAAATATGTGAGACAGAGCATTAGCCACAATATTGTCCTTACCCTTATTATAATTTATATCATAGTCATAACCCATGAGTTTTCTAACCAATTTCTATTGTGATGGGGTATAAACTTGTTATTCTAGGAAATATTTCAGACTCTAGTGATCAATTTTGATTCAAAAATAATTTCCTAGTAGGTATGGCCACCACTTCTATACTACATGTAAAATGACCATTATTTCCTTCTCATAAGTAGAGAGTACCATATTCTTTCTAGAAAGGGCTTTGTTTTTAAATGTAATGGGGATATTTCTTAAAGGAGAATAGCACCAAGTCCATTTCTGCAAGCATCACTCTTGATAGTGAAGGTCTTGGCAAAATATGGCATAGTTAGAAGAGGCATAGTTCACATAGCTTGTTTAAATTCTTTAAATTCACACTCAGTAGCTTATGTCTAAGTAAAATCATAATTTTTTGACATAGATATTAATAGAGCTACAATATTCCCATAATCCTTGATAAACTTGTGATAGTATCTAGTCAACCCTAAAAAACCATGAAGGCTCTTGAGTGTCTAAAGATGCAGCTCATTTGTCATGATAATTATTTTTTAGGATCCACCAAAACCCCTTGGGATAAAATAATATGCCCAAGATACTCTACTTTATCCTAGCCAAAAGTACATTTGGAATATTTTTCACAAAGATGATGATTAGAGAGAAGTTGTAGTGTGAGTTCCAAATGTTAAAGATGCTCAGACCATGTTTTACTATAGATGAGGATATCATCAAAGAAGACTATAATGTATTTCCACAAGTAGGGTTAGAATATTTTATTCATCAATGCTTGGAATGTTGAAGGAGAATTATTGAGGCCAAAAGGCATGACCAAGAATTCATAGTGGCCATCATGCATGCAAAAATATATCGTAAGGATATCATCTTCATGAAGCTGGATCTAGTGATATACAAAGCAGAGATCCAACTTGGAGAAAAAATGAGCACCATGAAGCTCATCAAGAATAGGTATCAGGAACTTATCCTTGATTGTGAGGTGATTGAGTGCATTAATATCAATGCATAGGTTCCATGACTCATATTTTTTATATACAAGAAGAACTGGGGAAGAATATGGATTTATACTAGGGAAAATAATGCCTTGCTTCAGTAATTCTTAAATGAGAATCTTGATATTGGTTTTTTATTGAAATGGATAGTGATAAGGCCTGATGTTTAGAAGAATGCTTCTAAGAAGGATCTAAATATGATGGTTCTAAGGTAATGAAGGTGGAAATCCCACTAGTTTAATAAAAACACATGCATACCTCTACAGAATGGTTTGTAGGTCAGGAGTAGTGGATACTATTGATGGTTGCATTTAAATGGAATGGATCTAAGAAATGATGCTAAGTGAATTCTTCTTAATAATATTTTCTATGTGATGTGAACTTATGATGCTTATAAATCCTATTTGTAAGCCTTTTAATGTGTATTTTTCCCCATTATCTAAAAATTGCATCCAAAGTTTTAAAAAATCCTATAAGATGGGTCCAAGTGTGCATAACCATTGGGCTCCTAAAAAATCATATCCACCTAAGGGCAATCCAAACATGTTGGATCATAATTTATAATCTCCAATAGAGATATGCACATTGTGATGCTTCCTTTTGAAAGGTAATATGCTCTCATTAGAAATCATGACTTCAAATTTAGAGCAAGGATGGATAAAACAATCAGGCTATTTGGTGATCTAAGGGTCAATGAAGTTATGAGTGCTACCCAAATTAATGAGTATTTTGAGAGGGATATTCTTGAATTAACCCCTATCTTTCATGGTTTATGGGGTAGTGATTCTTTCTAAGGCATGGAGAGAGTTTTATGGTTGGTCTTCCTAGGAAGTAGGTTCCATAATTAGTTGAGCTTCTTCTAGATCATTTATTGTATCCTGAATATCTTCCCAATATTTAGTTTTGGGTAGAGAGTTAACATCTAATAAGTAGAGCTTTTGTTTAACACATCGATGTCCCCAAGTGAATTTATCATCATAGTTATAACATAGTCCTTTTTATCTATGGGCTTGAATCTCTACTTTAATCAAATGCTTGATAGGAGTGACTTTGGGGGCTAGCATTATTTGAGATCATTATAAAGTTATATTTTTGAATGGATCAAAATTAGATATGAATCATTTTTTAGATATGATCTTGTCCTCTACCAACTTAGCCAACCCAAAGGCTTCCATCATTGTGTTGGGTTAGAACATTTTGACCTTATATTGAATTACATCCTTAAGTCCACTAACAAAGAAACTCCTAAAGAATTTATCAAATAATCCCTTGGTGTGATTGGCTAGTTTTTCAAATTTTGTTTGATATTCTCTCATTGTTCTTGTTTGGAAAAGTTTAGTGAGTGCTCTAATGAAGTCATCAAAAGTAGTAGGGCCAAACTATTACAAAATAAAAGTGAAAAAATTGGCTCATATGGGTTCATCATGAGTCTTGGTATACCAATGATACCATTAAAGGGCTTTAAGTTCCAAGTGAAATGATGCAAGTGGAACCTTGTTAGCATCAAAATTATTATATAGACTAAAATATTGTTCTTACTAATAGATTCATCTACTTGGATCTACACCATTGAATTGAGGAAAATTAAGCTTCATCCCATGATAATTATTGGAAGAAGAAAACCCGGTGTCTAAAAAGGACTCTAGATGTTGTCTATCATTCATGGTGGTATGTTGAAGACTAAGGCCAAAAAGTTTTTCATCAAGATCTTTGATGTGGGTCTTGAGGGAAGCAATTTCATCCTCCATGTTTTTTTCTCCCATTTGGGTTACTACCATGACTTGAATAACAAATTTTTTTTGGAATGGGTAGGAAAACTAGAGTTAAGACACATTGAGTAAGGGAAGTTTAGAATTTGGAAAAAATTGGAATGGGTAAAGGGACTTTTACTAATTTTTTTGTAGTGGGAGAAGGATTGATGAAGGTGAGGGCAATTTTAGGAGTGAAAATGACAAAACTAGAAAATTTATCAAAGAGGTCCAAAGGAGCAGAACTGGGAGATGAAAACTATGGAAAATTTTCAAGGAAAATAGACAATAACCAAAGAAGTTATGGCAAAACCCAAAAAATAGGTAAATTGAGATTTGTGGGAATTTGGAGTGGAATTGGGATATGGGACCTCAATGAAGAGAATGTGGGAAATGGAATTTTAGGTGTTAAAATAAAATTTGAGGATCAACAAGGCTATAGATGGAGAGATATGGTGAAACAATGAAAAAAATTGATTATTTTTTATTTATTTTTGATATATGTTTTCTATCTATAAGTCTTTTGAGAATCTATAGATAGTTCTCTAAAACTGATAGAATGGAGATTTTTTAGTTTCTATTTTGTGTCAATTATCTAGCTGCAAATCCTCTGATAGTCTATAGATACTCTATTGATGGATTTTTTTGATAGTCTACTGGAAATATTTTAAAACTATTTAAAATGGGCCCCAAGTTTCAATGGTTGCCTAAGGATTTAAATATATCACTCTAGCCACTAATGCCATTTAAGTGAGTACCACTCTCTAAAAAAAAATTGGCCATGGGTTTACCTCTCAATGATAGCTCTTGGTTTTCCTCATGGATAGGAACTACTCAATCAGAAAGGGGTTGTTTCTTGTTTCACTAGTAGGTCCTCTCAATAGGCCAGCTACTTTAGGGTTCTTATGGTACTCCTCATAATGAGTGTTAATAATTTCACGTAATCACTTCCCATAGTTATGTGATTAGGTTTTTACCTTGATCTAAATAGATTATTATGTTACAAAAAAAATACTAAATTAAATCATGCAACAGAATAGAGTTATTTCTAAAAAATTATTTAAAGGAATTATGTAGAAGAATAGAATGAAGAATTTTGGAAGGAAAAAAATTGGCCCTAGAAAGTTCTCTAATACTAAATGAGATGATCCTCCTACAAAAAATTGATAAAAATTCATGAAATAATAGATTTATAAAATTATCAGAAGCACTAAAATGATTATATTGATCATAGACCACTTTGAGGGAGAAACCTCCTTTGAACAATCCCAATACAATAAATTTGTGAATGCCTTCATTAGCCTCAACACTTATATATAAATTCTAATCTAATCAAATACTACTTCCCATGAATGTGAGATAAACACAAATGCTCATAAGATGACTTACAAAACATATGCATTCATAACAACTACTAAACTGACAAAATAAAGAGAAGAGATATCACAGGTTCATAACTAGTAGGCTTTTTTCTACTCCACCAACTTGTCTAGGATATACTTAAGGAGGTGCAGAGGTGTAACCTTATGGCCTACAACCATGATGACCATGTAATTTGGATATAACCAGTAGTCTCCCCTAATTAATAATGTATTTTTAATGTTCTTTAATATCCTAGGCAAGGGGGACTCATGGATGGCCATCCATACCTAGGGGTAGACATCCTTAGAGATACATACAATGTTGTAAGTGTATACATATATGTGAATGAATGAGTAAGAATCACATATAAAATTATTTATGTTGTCTAAAGGGGGTTTTAGAGTGAGCCATTATGAATGTAAATTATCCCAAGGACTGCATCAAGTAAGCAAGACATCATTTAGAAATGACCTCTTGGAGGCCTCTTGTCCTTATGTAATGTCTTCTCTCATAACCTTAATCCAATCACTTCACCTAGAGTGAAGGTCAAATCTGGTTTCCTTAATAGATCAAGAAATAAAAACCATTCCAAGTGGAGGAATTCAATGCTTGGGTATCCAAATGACCCGTTTAATAGGTCCATCCTAATTTGGATTCCCATTCTAAATTTAGTTACTGGTGTGAGTTGTTTGTCCTTCAAATTGATTATTTCTCTAGGGAGTATCCAATTTTTTAGTGTCTTTTCAATAAATTTTTATTTATTCTATACCACTACTTTATGTAAATCATAAGTGGAGTATACAATAGGAAGGGAGAGGTACCTTTGAAATGCATGACCAGAGATGCATGTTATGACCATTTTATGCTTAACATGATGCAAGAATGCTCCTCCAGATATTTTTCTAGTGAAGAATAAATATCATAGGAGGTCAATACAAGGTATGATTTCTAGATTCATATCTATGAATTATAACCCTTAAATCTTGAATGGGAGGAGGTTTGTGGCTAATTGGCACTGATTCAAAGTCAAATTATCCTCATGCATATGTTTGTCAACTTGGTGTATGGTGTCCCACAACATCAACTAGTTAGTATAATCATTGTTGAATATTATAGGTTCAAAGAGTGTATCCATGTACTTAGTGGAATATTTGATGGAAAACCTTAAAGGAAGGAGATTTATTTGGAATGATCTATATTAGGATGCCATTTCTATTGAACTCAGATGATACTGATCTAGTTTGTAATTTAATCACTCAGCTCTCCTGAGTATGCTATTAAAATTAGGAAACACTGGTGGCTAGGGATATATCACAAAAAGGTAACTGAGTTTTCAAGTTAGTTTGAGATAAAATGGGCACATCATCATTTGAACGGCTTTTATATATATTTTCCATTGATTTATAGTTTATGATCCATTAATGTCCAATGTCTATAACTTTGATTTACTTAATCAATTCAAACTTTTTCACTTTATTTGGGGGTATGTCACATAGGCACCATTGACATTTATAGGAGTGCCACATCCTTTCCCTTCTCCAAGTGTCATTTCATCACTTGTTTATCTTTAGTTTACCAAGCAATGAGGTTTTTGGTAGTTATAAGTTAGGAGTCAAGATATAACAATGTTCATAAGGTGGATAATTATCCTAAACCAAAACTTCAAACACTTTTTTTGAATACCTAAATATGTTAAGGGAAATTATTGAATGATTTTTTTAGAATACCTAAATGTTCCAAAGGCCTAAATGTGTCTAAATATTCCACCAAACAAAACCATCAAAGACCAAAATATTTTGAAAGAATTTTTTGAGCAAAATTGTGAAACATTTTTCACTGAAGGCCTAAATGAGTCAGGTAATTTGTCAAGGAATATTTTCCAAATAAATGCTATAAATACATAGATAAACCTAAATTTAAGACATTGGAGACTTATTTCTTTAATAATAGTGGTTGAAGAGTAAATGGCAAAGTGTTCTAATATATGGAGAATATGACTTCAAGGTCCCATACCATGAAATATTGAACACTTTGTTCCAAAAAAAATCCTCTAAAGGAAAATGTTAAAGAGTAAATTCCTATGGGATATGTAAAATTTGGAGTGCCAAAGACCTAAAATATGTCAAAGGAATTCATTGAACAAAACCATCAAAAAAAAAAATTTAAAGAGTAATAGTATGTAGAAAGAGTTTAACGAATGAAAGTTTTAAACAAAATCGTTGAAGACCCTTTTGGTCTAAGTAGTTCCACCAATTTCATTGAAGAGTATGAAATGAAACATACATATACACAAATTCCAAAAATCATTAGTAGGTTAGTCAAAAAAGATAAAAATCTATGTTCATATGTATGTCAAATAATAGATTTAGCATAATATATAAGACCTTTCCTTTTAGAGGATTTTTAAGATAGAGCTATAATCTAATTTTAAAAGATAGTGGGTCCCTATTTTGATTAAAAAAAAATGGAATGAGGGTATTATAGGTAAAAAAATGGTGATTCATAGTGGAAATACTCTTGAGTATTTGAGAGTCCATAACTTCTAGTTAACAATTCTTAAATTAAACATGAACCATTATACACAGGCTAATTAAATCAATTGTATAAAAGAGACTCCCATCAACCACATTAAACCTACTTACCTTTTCATTTATCCTAGATATGTGTGTAAGTGATTTCCTTTTATCCTTATTATGAAGACCTTATTAGAGAATTGGAACAACTGTAGGTTTCACTCTATTTTTTTGGAAAAAAAATAAAAAAAATAATTGAAGCTCTAGCATTGCTCTGCTACCATATAGGTGTCCATAGACTTGATAGAGATACCATGGGTTCTTTCTCTTTATTTCTCATATAATATTTCATTATAAATGGTACATTAACCTTATTTCATCATTTTAATCTCTTTTATCACACCTTTGGATTTTTTTATTTTAGGCATGTTGGATCATTCTTTTAAGGATGTTTTGAGCTTTATGTTTACTATATTTTCTTTTCGAAGAACATTGATGGGAGAAGGAGAGCACAAAAAAAAATGAGATGGTATCTATGAAATCATAATTTTATCATATTTTCCCTATTTTTTATACCCATATCAATGGTTATTTCCTCAAACAAGTATTAATATTTTAAGTGCATTTAATCTAAGTAAAGTGAAAAAAAATTCTAAAATTTGTATGTATTAATGAGAGTAGCCTTCACATGCTTGATTAAAGTATTTAGTGTTAGCTTTTTTCATAATTAATTTTTCTATTGTACACCTGAATTATAAAAATTTGAAATGTATGGGTGAAAAATCCTATAAATAAACAAGTTTATGTACCTATTCTTGGCATGTTTTCCCACAAGTTGATCTTTTGGATTTTAAACATGTTAAAATAAGTCTCAATAGGTTGGATACTTACTCTGATCATATTAGGGAAACTCAATCATATTTCCATAGGATAAAGGGAAATCTCTAATCTAGAAATCAAGAAACTACTCTATAAAATATATTACTAAAATTTGGGAAAGTTAACCTAGGAAGCAGGGAAACTACTCTATGAGAGCCATAAAATCTACTTTAATCAAATAATAAATATACCCTAATCCTACTCTTACCATCACCTTTGTTTTTATTTTGGGACATTTCTAAATAGTATATCCATGAATTAATGCTTCAAAAATTCTCCATTGACCGGATATGTCCTCGTATTACCTTGAAGTTCCCTTAAATGGAAATCATTATTACCCAAGATGTCTAAAATTAGATAGGGCCTAATCCACAATGGGATAAACTTATCATGTTATCCTTTATTTTCTTGGATTTTTCCCATAGAATCACCAAGTTAGATATTATGAATGATTTAAATTTTTCTCTTTTTACAAACCATTTTTTCACTATATCTTGATGTTTACTGAAGTTTTGTAAGGCCTCAATCCTTGGGTCTTCCATTTCTATTATGTCCAACAATCAAGACTTCACCTTCTCACTTGGTTCCATGTATTCATATATATAAAAATAGCTTGGAAACTTAAGCATGATTGGGAAAAAAAGATGTCTCCCATAAACCAATAAGTAAGGTGAAGTTTTTAATGCCTATTTATATCATGTTCAATCAACCCACAATGCATACTTTAATAGTCTGTGCTAATTTATAGGTTTATCTACTATATAATTCTTAATGACATCAATCAAGTTCTTATTTTTTTATTCAACTAGCCCATTTCCTTGTGGGTAATATTTTTATGATGACTTAATGGTGATTTGATTATCATGACCCCATTGTGCTCTTGAATGCTTTATGGTTGTAACTTCAGTCTATCATGTGTAATAGTTTGTAGAAGTGATTAAAAACTTGTGGCTAGCTAAAGAATCAAGATTAATGACCCTAATGAAGTTTAACCCCCATTATGAAAATGTTCTTACTTTAATCACCAATTATATAGGCATGGTTGCATATACTTCCATTTTTTTAGGACTTGGCATTCATGGCACGTTCAAATGTGAACACATGCATCCTTGAATTGGCCAATAATAACCCATTTTGAATATTTTATGGGAACTGATATTTTTAGAGGGATGACCACTACCTATCTTTTGGTGCAAAGTTTCTAGAATCTATTATACTCCCTCTCATGATATGCATCTTAGGTAGATGCCTTCATAATTTATTCTATATAAGATCCCTTTTTTGATAATGTAATGAGTTACTTCGAGTCTCAAATCTCTCTTTTGTTCTCTTTTGAGCTATGGGGAGTAGGTCCCCATGAGAAAATATTAAATAATGTCAATATATTAGTCCCCTTTAGATACTTAGTTTTCAAAAACCTCCTTAATATTGATGCATGGGTCAGGCTCAGTCATGAGTTGAATGATACCTTGACCTCTAACAATCTTGATAAGATTGATTTCCATGTCAAATTCCTACAATTTTGCTATACATTCTCCCAATTTGTTTTTTGATAAAGTAAGCTTAACTATAGGATCTGGTATAATGGCAATTGTATTATTCATCAAGATGTAATGTCAAGATTTCTTCACCACTTTGACAAGGGCAAAGATTTATTTATCTATCATAGAATAGCTATTTTTTGCTTCGTTTAAGTTTTTACTCATAAACGTGATAGTATACTTACTCTCCTTATTTTGGGTGAGAATGATGTCAATATTATGTTCTTAGGTGAAATAGTACAATAAAAAGTCTTTGGTGAAGTTTAGACTTATTACTACAGGGGCTTAGGATATTACATCCTTATTGTCTTGAAATTACATTCAGGCCTCTACTGTCTATTCCACTTTAGCATCTTATTTGAGCATTGCATTTAGAGGTCTAATTTTTTTTGAAAATATTGATATAAACTTTCTCACAAATTTTATCTTCCCAAAGAAATATATTAGTTCTTTATTTTTAGTTTAGAAAGTAATTTTTGATATCCATTGAATTCTATCTAGGGAAATCATAATCTCTTCTTTGGTGATGATGTGACCTAAGAGCTTGCCTTATGTGACACCAAATATACTCTTTCTAGGATTCATCAAAATGCTAAACTTTTTTTATCTTTCAAATATTTATTATAGGTGTCCTACATAATTAGTCATTGATTTTAAGATTGTGAGGTCATTCATGTAAATAATTGTACATTTACCTATCATCCTCTAGAAGGCATGGTTCATGGCCCACTAAAACATAGCACCTAAATTAATTAGTCCAAATGGCATCCTCTTATATGCATAAATACCCCACTTCATATTGAATCTTGTTTTCATTTTGTCTTGTGATTTTACCATCACCTGGTTATACCCAAAAAATCCATTCAAGAAAGACATCATTCTTGAACCACTCACTATCTAGATGAATTCATCTAGGGAAGGTAATGGACATTTGTATTTCTCAGAGGCTTTGTTTAAGTTTCTAAAATAAACACAAAGTTTAAACTCTCCACTTTTCATCTTGATTGGGAATAAATTAGCCACCCAAGTAGAATGTCTAATAGGAAAAACTAGTTTTTCACTCAGCAATTTCTCCAATTCCCTCTGAATAAAGGGTTCTAAGATAGGACTTACTGGCCTTTGCCTCTACCTAAATAGCTTGTGTTATAATTTTAGTAGAATTTTATGGGTGATTAACCTTGATTTGAAAACCTCCAGGTCTTCATGTATTCATGAAATCACATCCTTATATTGAGTGAGTAAACTCTTCATTTTATGCCTTTCCTCTAGAGTATAGTTGAGACCAATGTTGACATAGCATGGGTTACACTCGTATCTTATATTTTTCATTTTTAATTCAGATTTTTTTACTTTTGGATGCCTTTTCTATTTCACTTGAGGATTTAAATCAAATGTCCTTTCTAAGGAAACCATTCCCAATAGGAGGCAGATTTATTTTAGTTGAATAACTCCTTCTCCCCCTAATTTCTCTTGGCATAAGTAACTAATTTCCTTATCATTAATGATTTGAGACTCAAATTATTCAAAGTTAGTTAAGAACTAGATAATATTTTGTTCATCATTAGAAACTTGGAAATTTTCCATGTTGTTTGGAACTAATAGACAAAATACTAGCTCAATGGATAATCTTTGTACCTTGGACTCATGTAGGGGTATCAAGCTAGCAACTGAGGCAACTAATAAATCAACAACTTAATTATATTATTTGGGTATAACCATTATGTTAAATTCCTCAAAATACTCAATCAAATCTGATGTTTTATGTTTTTACCTTTTCATATATAAGATTTTGCACTGGTATTTGTTCTTGACCTAATTGACTACCAAATATGAATCTCTATAAATCAATAGTTGTTTGATGTTATTTTTTAAATAAAATGTAGTCTCAATATTATTGCCTCATAATTCACTCTATTATTAGAAAAATGGAACTATAGTTTGTATTATTCTAGGTATTTCTTACCTTGTGGGTCCACCAAATCAATGTTGACACTTGATCCTTGTTTGGATCTTGCACCATCAAAGTGGAGGGTCCAAGGTTGGGAAGGTCTGTAGACTTTTGTTTCTTACACTTCATGATTTTTAGTGAAGGTATATATCCTAAGGTTAGGAGATTTATAACTTAATTATTCGTTATTTTTATTGTATTTGTTAATTAGGTGCATCATTCTTTGTTCTCAATAAATTTGAATCTGGTTTGTAATACCTCTCCAAAGTAACCAAATGTGAGATAAGTTTGTTGCCACATACCCATTTAATGTATTAGCCTAATCTTTACTAAGGAGGAGTCTATATCCTTCTATAATATCTACTACTAATATGTTGATCATCATTTATACTCATGGTTTAGATGCCACTTAGATCTGTACATCATTCATCTCTCATATTACAAAGACCACAATCTTATCCAATTATTAAACTATTCTCTTAGATGGATTTGGGGTCAAACCCAGCTCATCACAAATTGAGGTAGGCATCATCATGGTTGAACATCTAAAATCAATTCAATAATTGTGGATTTTCTTTCCAAATTCTCAGATAGTCAATAAGAGAGGTGGAATGTTAGGTTTACTTTTGTATACAACATTGGTGTGAGTAGCCTTTGTCTTATTGACAATCATTTTTCCTATGATATACTTCCATAGGATATTCTTTTGTTTCATAATCAGGGATAATTCATAAAGAGTAATGTTATCTTTAATACTCTTCATGTATTCAACAATGTTTTACCCCCTTTGCCATGTTTTTCTTTATTCTAGATCTATTTATTTCTTTTAGGGGGAGGTGGATTATTATCAGTTCTTATATTTAGTGGAGTAGTAATGTTGTTTGAATGAGTGGACATTGTAAATGTATGCTTATTATTTATGTTATAATTTCCATTCTAATATTGTTAGAAAGCTTGCACTTCATCAAATTTATCATCTAGTTCATTGTTGTCTTCTTCTAGGAGAAAGACTTGTGTGTTTCAAGTATCATTGTTTTGTTTGAAGAGCTAGCTTCTAGATGGAACTCTAATGGATTATTCATCAAGTCTTTCCTTAACATATCCCTCTAAAATATTTAAAATTCTACATAGAACTCCATGCATTTAATTTCACCATGATGTGATATATTATGGACTCTTCATCAATTGGGAAGAGTTGTTTCTACTATGTTGATCTCTGGTAACTTGTTTGGGTGTTACTCTACATTATTAACAGGCCTATTGAAGGGCTTTTTGTATCTTTGAAATCTAGAATTATGGTTCTTAGTATGGCCAATGGTGTTGCCCATCTTGTTAGGAAATGATTAGTCATCACATTAATATGTGAATATTGTAACATGAATAATTATGAAAGCAATAATTCACTATTAGATATATTTGGTTAAAATATATTAGTTGGTTGTGATATTATTGTGAGTTACAATAATATTACAATTATAGGTTTATGAGTATTCATATGGATATGAGGAGATATTTATGGTGATATGATTCACCCTATTTATAGTAAAAACATCCCTATATATTTATAATGCCTAAATTATTATGTAATAGGAAATATTCTATAGTGTGAAGAGTTATATTAGTTATGTGTATGGCTCCTTCATTAATGTGTAGACTCTAATCAACCTTTATATCCGATATTAGAGTAGGAGATATATGTGATGGATCATTTAATTTGTTTGTAGGGACAGCCATAATATTTGTCTTAGTCCTATCTGATGTATTTTTAGTTTGAGTTATATGTAGTGGTTTTAGTTTTTATTTTTTAGAAAGATAGAGTTAAATTTTCCTATGAGATAAGCATAGTCAAAAGAGTGTAAATTCACCTTAGACTTATTATCTAATATGTATACCTTTTGAAAGGTGTGCATGGATCAATGATCTGCATATAACTTTTATATCATATAGAGGATCGGTTTTTAGATTAGAGACTATAGATAATAGTAAATTATACCAACTATGATATCTTCCACATACAACATCATGGCTTATTCAAGACCCTGATAATATCAATTCCTCAATCCAAATATGACAACTTGGTTTTGAAACTTTTATCTCTATATTTCATGATTTGCCTATATTTTTGCACTACATTTGATTTTGAATGAGCAAGTGACAAATCTTGATGATAATGTCAATCTGACACACTATTTTTATTATGCCATCCTCAATGAATGTTATTCTCACATCATCCTAGCAAATCCATGTAGTTCATTTCAACATCATCTTATTTAGTGGAGATTGGTAGTACTCATTTTGACATTCTATATTTTTGTGACTAAGAAATTAGATTCTTTCACCATCATATTCTATCAATGTCAATGTGAAAATCTATTGGAGTATTTTTTGTACTTGGTGGGTAGCTCGATCTAAGTGCCACCTATCCTTAACATCAATATCTGTTGATGAATATTTATCTATTCAACTCAGGTTCTGAAAGGTTGTTAGGTATTGTTATAAATTATGTAGTCTTATTTTATTATATTTGGTCTTTAGTTTTAGTTTAGAGTCGATAGGTGTAGATAAAATATTTATAATATCTATTTTTAGATTTATAATTATTAATGTTATTTTGAGTTCAAGACTACGTGTGATTTTATACAACATTTAGTCTATAGTTAATATTTTTTCCCTGTGAATAAATGTTAAGATTAAGTTCAAATAGTCATAGTTCTTTTAATTAGAGGTCCATTTGTTAATATGTACAAAAAATCAAAAGTGTCAAATAGATTGTCAAATATAATATTTAATTAGATTTTGATAATTATTCATGTGTCATCAAAGTCAATAAAGTCACTTGTATGTCATAAAATAATACCATCATTCATAGAGAGTCCTTTATGTCATTTGGTCATAAAAGTCAAACCCTTTATTATAACAGATGTATCATCACTTGTATGCAAATTCCAAGGTATGAGGGGTCTTATCAATGACATGAAAAGAATGAGCTTCATTAACACATTTTTTGAATGAACAGCTTTACCTATTAGAGGTTGAAGGACATTGGAGGATGGAGGCTTTATAAACCTCTCATTAGCCACTAATAAAGGGGTGTTTTTTCTATAATAGCACACATTGTTTTTATTTTTCAACACTTATTTGTATGTATGATAAATAAGAGGTGTATTTCCTATTTTTCATAGCTAGATTGGAGAAAATTGTCATGAAATGTGGAAATAATTATATAGGAGGGAGCTAACTGTATAAACCCTTTGATTGTAGAGATCCTTTAACTATTATGCTTCTTTATGAAGATGATCAGCTAGTGAAAATTCTATTGTGTTTATATGGAGTAAATATGGGATGCATTCTTTACATAATATTGGTCATATAAAGAAATATCTAGACAAAAATATTTAGACAATAGACCTAAAATTATGCATTAGCATACGATTCTATCAGAGCTAGTTCTTGGAGATGCAAGAGTGAAAGTTGAACAGATGGTTCATGATTGTAAGTTCCCACACTGTATAGGTTGATGCAGTTCCCTCAATAAATGGTTGATGATAGATATACCTATTTAAAGTTTCCACACTAATTTAATTGATGTGTTCCTTCTCTATTTTCATTACATCATGTGAAACACAAATTACCATGTAAGGCCTAAGGGGGGGATGTTAGGAAATGATTAGTATTCACATTAATTTATGAATATTGTAATGTGAATAATTATGAAAGTAATAAATCACTATTAGATATAGTTGGTTAGAATATATTATCTAGTTATGATATTATTTTGAGATACAAAATATTATGATTATAGGTCTATGAGTATTAATAGGGATATGAGGAGAGATTTATGGTGATATGGTTTACCCTATCTATAGGAAAAACATTCCTATATATTTGTAATGCCCAAATGAATATGTAATAGTAAATATTTTATAGTGTGAAGAATTATATTATTTATATATTCAGCTCCTTCAATATTGTGTAGACTTTGATCAACCTCTATACATCTTCCTCTGCATATTTAGGAAGCCATTGCTTAGTTTCTAAACCATTTTTTGGATGGCATCAAGTTATGTTTTGGTAGAATCACTTCCTTATACAAGTATAGCATTAGAGGGAATTTAATGTTGATTATATTAATGACTATTCATATGTACCTAATTATTCATATAACCATAGTTCTGACTAGGCATTTATTGCATTAGAGGAGGCAATGCATATTTTTTATTTTGATTGAAATTAGGTACATTTTGATTAATGTTAGGGAGGGAATTCATAGTTGGAAAACTAGTATTGATATTTGGAGTGTCAATTATTTGAGGGTTCAAATGTCTATAAATTTTGATAGCCTCTTTGTATGTTAAATATAGAGTGGTGGCAGTAACAACTCTCTATAGAAACACCATAGTGATAGGGTTTATAGATTTTTTATACATCTCCAATTCCAATAGTCTATTTGGCTTATAATTTGGGTTAATATAAGTGTACATATTATAGAATCTAACATTAAAAAATTGAATTGTCTCATTAGACTCCCTTTTCATGTTAATAAAATGTTGATACACCATTTTATGGCTAGTAACTTGTCTAAATTAGGCAATAAATGTGCTCTAACATGCATTCCAAGAAGTGATCAAATATCTTGAAGTTTGAGATACCAATCATAGGTAGCATCCTATAAGGTAAATAGGAAAAGCTTGTATGTAACATTTTCATCAATAACTCATTAATCTTAATATATCCTTAAAAGACTTAATGTGTTCCTCTGTAGTCCTTCCTCTTGAATGGGAAAAATAAGCTAGATATTCCTCTAAGTTTTTTGACAAATTATGCATGTCTCTTGGGATGACAATGGTAGATCTAACTAACCAAGGATGTTTTTAGGCCATAGGATGATTAGTGGGATGGATATTTCTGATTGGAGATAGTGTTCTAGTCCTTGATATAATTGGAACAACTAGTGTATATTTAGGCCTTCGATGTGTTGATAAGGGGGAACCAAAAGACTAGTTTTGGACCTAAAACTATTAACTCTCTTGGGTGTCTCTAGTGCATCTCAACATATGGGGTAACCTCTCACTATGGAAGGCACACAAGCATCCCTCCTTCTAGCACTAGTTTTTGTTCATTTTGATGTGGGTCTTGTGTACCAAATAGAGATTAAACAAGGTAGCCTTTGACATTTTAATATCTCAATGGAGGTAAAATCTAATCTAGGGCATGACTTACAAGTATGGGTTAAACAACCTTGTGTTGGAATAACAAGCAAAGCATGTATGTTGTTAAATAGATTTGACTGTAGTGAAATGAATCCTAGTAGAGAAATCAAACCTAAATGAGTGGATGGATGGATGATACCTGATCTAGAGTGGGTAGATCTTAGTTAAATAAAATTTAAAAGGAAGTAAGGGTAGAGTAGAAAAGAAGGTTTTTTTATCCTAAAGGGTCACTTCCTAGGTTTCTTAGGGGATAAGTTCTCTCAAAACTAGAGTCTATTTCTTACAAATATTTCACACTCACTGATAAACACAATTATGAAGTCTAAGGAGAAGTGATATAGGAAACTTAATGGTCTCAACTAAAGGTTTATTCATCTATAGTTGTTATTACACACCCTTAATAGGAACATTATAGCTCAAACTAAGAAGGCATCTAAGGTAGTTGTTTCACACACTTTGAAAAATATACCAAAAGAAAGCACTTTTACACACTAAGAATACTAACATAGGTTGGACTAATTCCTTAATTAATCAATGAAATCTACTAACCTTCAATAGATTTTGAATATACAGAGTTAGCATACATTAAAAAAGCAATTATAATTTACCCATAAATTTTTCAAACTTCAAACTACTATATTATTACAACCAAAAAATTAAAACCTTAATATCACATGAATGGAAGGAGAGAACACCCTACAATTGCATGATAATCAAAATTGACTTCTTCTTGTATTGATAAAATCTTCCAACCCTTTGGAATTTGATTTTACATAAATATATAAACTTGGAGAGGGTATACCTCATCCTCATAGTGTATGTGAACTCATTGTTACATGACATAGTTAAAACCTTGATTCTAATTTTAGCTTTAAAATTGCATGCTTATAGCTAATTACATTTATGTAAAAATTAGTTGGTTAATGTAAGGTAATGTAATGTGTGTATGTTTAAAAATAGTTTAGATAACTTCACATGTATTATTTAAGTGTAATTAATATTTAATTTTAAAATTAAGTATTATTTTCATGTATACATATAGAATTGGCCTTTAACTCAAGGTTGACTAGGTGCTTCAATGGTGGGCAAGGTTGTTGGAGGCATTGAAGTGGATGCTTGTGTTGAAATAGAAGTTGAAGTGCCAGCATTCTTCTTCACTTCCAAATATTTATAGTTATTATTCTTGATTTCATAATAATATCTTATTATGTCTATGTTAAGGATTAGAGGCCTATGCACCCTATCTAACTTCTCTAGCAGCCTTGCATGTTCAGCCTTTGTAGTCTTGAAATTAGATCTAAAAATATCAAATTTAGTGAAATTTTTCTTAGGAAAATTTATTTTGGCCTCTACTTCCTCTAGGGTATTCCCTTGTATATGTTTTTTGAATTTTTTTGAAGCTTTTTGTAATAGCTGGTCAAAATTGGCCCTACTAATAAGTCTCCCTATGGATCCTTGGCCTGTGAAAGCTTTAGTTCACCCAAAATTTTCTAAGTGAGAGTTTCATGTTCTAAGTATTTAGGAATCACTACCTCAATTGCATCAATCCACTCCATGGCCTATTTTTTTCTTATGACCACCAAGTTTAGGGCATTGGTAACCTAAAATAGTGCCACCATATTTAAGTTTGCATATGTTTTGCTAGTTGTAAAAATATCATTGAATTTTAGTTTATTTTCATCTATTTTCAATGAATTAAATAATTTATTAGTCTCTAATATATGCTTAATTAATTCCTACCTCATTTTAATAATATCCTCAATAGTGTTATGAAATCCAAATGCAACACTCTAGACATCCATCTCTATTTGGGATGGAACTTAGATAGTTTGTTATTGTTCTCTTAGTTGTTCCAGTTTTTTATCTAGTTATCTCCTCACCATTTTAGTTCCTTAGTGTATATCTACTAGAGCATCCTTATTTGTTTTGAAAAAGGATTTAAAATCCTATATATATGAATATTTCCCTAATTTTGTATCCTTCTTTTTGGATAAGGTGAACATTTCTTGCCTTTCCTCTACTATGACTACTCTTCTAGTCTCATCTTCCAGCTTCCTCTCTCTGACCCTCTATACACTCTATATATATTTTTAAAATACTATACTTATAGTGGGAAATTAAAAAATTACTATATTAGGCCTTTTATAAGCCTCTGATTATATGTTTATTTACCACTATGGGAGTACAATTGGGTTTGATCCATGGGTCAAGTGTTTGAAGTTGTAGTCTCACACAATATCTCTCCTAATGTATGCCTTAAATTTTCTTATAGGAGGGGATTAGGGAGTTAAGGCTAGATGATTTTGGATGAGTCCAATCGACCATATTGTGGTAGTGGATGGACTATGTAAACTAGCCTTTTCTTCTTCTTATCCTTCTTGGGGGTTATCATAGATGTATATTGATAGGGACTAAGAGGGTGAATTGGTAGATTTAACTTTGTAGATGAAAAATGTAACTGGGGAGTTTCGACTGCTCCCCTTACTTTATTTGTGGCCTTTTTCTTAGTTATTATGGTAGTGGAATAGTAGTGGAAGGAACAATAATAGGAATAGTAGGAATGAATGTATAAGAAGCAATCAAAGAAATACCAATTGAGGAAGTAGGAACTATAAGGGTAGAGGAGATATCCTCTACCTTTGAAACTAGTATATTTGGTTGAACAAAGGGTTGAATAGGAACAACCTCCAACTTGGGGACCAATAGGGGAGGAGGGTTAAGAGGGGTGAATGAAATAGGATCAGATGAACTAATAATAAAAATAGAAACATAAGAAATAGTAGGGATAATGAAAATTGGAGGGGGTGTTGGCTCACATAATGGTTTCTTATGCAATGGTTATTTTACCTTGGAATCTTAGAGGCTTAAAACTTTCTCTCTTTGTAATTTTTCTTCCTCATCATAGATCTCCCTTCCAACTTCCTCATATATGGCTATCTCTATTGATGATGATTCTTTGGTCGTATTTATGAAGTGGGTTGAGCCCTTAGGTTCCTTATATAATAAATAGTTATCTTGGAGTTGTGGAAGGAACCAATTGTGTGGTTGGGGTATCCATAGTAAAGACCTATGGAACTGATGGAATTATTAGTCAAGTTTTGGCCCACATATAGAAATTTACATTATAATAAATATTCCATATGTCTTGTTATGGAGAAAGAATATGATCAGATTTAATTTTGAAAAAAGGATTGAAAATCTAGATAGAATGGGTGGCCCAAGGATCTCAAAATTTCTCATAAATATTTTGAAACACTTTAAGCTTGCTTAAAGTACAATCTGATTTATTTACAAAGCAAGGAATTGGTTCCCAAGTATTTTCCAAGGTATTAAAGAAATTTAGAGTCATGGAAAAACTTTTATAAGCCTTATAAAATCATTCAAATGTTTAAAGGTTCAAAAAAATGTCCCTATCATAAGCCTCAGTGAGCTAGGCCATCACTAGGACATCACACAAGAACAAACAAACTAGTTTACTTGCATATCTTAAAAATGTGATTAGAAAGCCTCATGTGACCAAAATATCATGTGAAATCAAATTTATTCATTATAGGAACATGCTCTACAAGTTTCATGTTCATGTGAGCTTTTTATCCTAAGTTATGGAGATTCAAAATGGAACCTACCAAGCTAGATGTTTATGCAAGTGTCAAGTTTAAGCTTCACAAAATGACCATTTAGATTCAAAAAATCATTAAAATTTTTAAATTTGATCAATATCTAATGATATATATGATATTTCATACTAAAACATGAGATCTAATAGTTCACACTGGGGTCAAATGAGTCAAAAGGTCCCTGGGTTAAAATCCCTTAAAATGCTACACGTTGGGAAACATCTAATAGTGTAGATGCACTGAGTAAAGATCAAATGGTACAAGGTAAACTAAAAATAAGGTGGGTCTAAGCTAGATCAATGATCAGTGCTCAATCATACCAATGATCTAATGGTGCAAAAGAACTAGTAGGAAAGTGGGCCTAGATATATTGAAAGCTTGCATTACTTTATACATTATGATCCAATGGTGTGAATTAAAGTCAAAAATTTAGAGGATTTAGCTCAAGGGCTCATGTTAATTTGTATATAATGATCCAATGATGTGATCAAAGTTAATAGGGTCAATGTATCTTGAGGATAGGTGAGATATTTCTAAGTGTCACTATATCATTAGGCTCCTAGGAAAATTGATGGTTCATGGGCATCTCATACAAAGAAAATAAATGAGTGAGGTTCAAGTTTTAAAGACTAAGGTACTTTCGATGGGAGATCAAATATATAACTAGGGTCGAACCAAGGAAATAAAAGTCTTGTAGGGTCATCCTACTACCATTAAATCTCAATCTAATGCCATGAAAAGGACACAATGATGTAGTCAAGTATAAAGAACATAAAGGGGCACCATTAAAGATAAATATAGACATCTATTTTATATATCCATGGCACATAGAGTTCATTATGTGGTTGTGTTCACCATTCTTTCAAAAGGGATCCCTGTATGTAATGATCTATTAGTTTTCAAGGATGCTAAAAGGTAAAAATAGGTCTTTTAGACCTAATGAATATCAAAAGATGTTATGCAATCTACAACAATATAAGGTGTTATATGAAAACCAATAAAGGAGATTAGTTTTCCATCTATAGAAATATTTGGGTCCAAGTTTTGATCAAGGATAGATATATATGTTTATGTAAAGGGTCCTCATCCTTTAACATGGCCATATTTTTGACAAAGAACCACCTAAAATAGATAGGTCCATGATTATATTAGATCCATAATCGTGCAAGTTTTATCTTCAATGGAAGATGTCATGAAGGATTAAATAAATGGACATGGTTGTTAGGACTTATAGCTAGGAGTAGTTAATGCATCCTCAAAACCTTTAGGCAATTTCTCATTTAGTAAGCCATGAGCAATGTCTTAATTGATTGAAAAGGTGGTAAGGCATTCATTGCATTAAAAGGTGGTAGCTTAAGTCTAATTAATGACCTAGGATGGTGTGGTCCCTCTTTGATTGTGTGATCCCACATTCTTTCTCTCTCTCTTCTCCTATATATCCTAGTCTCATTCCCATTAAGGGGGTTCTTAGCTCGTATAATTTTTCATTATTTTTTGGGACAATGATACTCATTGAGACTCTTAAAAAAGTGTACTCACTTGATATGGTTAAATCTTGTCAAAATATTATAAGAACTGCCTTTTGAATTAATACGATCAACTCTTTGCCTATCTCTTATCTTCAATTAGTGCTTAGTATGCTTTTGTATGGTGAATTTGGGAAGGAGAGTCTTATTAGTCTTTTGTACTTCTACTTACCTCTTGAAAGGTGTTTTCAAGATAACTTATAGGTATATATTAGTGTTTTACTTGGAACTTCTTCTATGAAATACTTATGTAACTAGTGAGATTGTGAGGTTGTGTGAGCTATAGATGTTTTATGTTGATCCAATGTGGGTTCAAGATTGTATGAGTGTCCATTTTAACTTTAGTGCATCACCTTTTAGCCTTATTAGGAGCCCTTATCAACCCTTTATAACCCATTTCCCAAAAATTTGCATTAGTTTAAGTGAGCATCAAGAGGAAGTCAACCTTATCTAGAGGTCAAACCCCATTATAGGTGACCCACAACTTAGGGTTGTTCTATTGAATATCTCAATTGGAGAGAGATTGAATAACTCTCTTTGAGTTTGTAAATTGAGCCTAAAATAGTTTATATCATGACTGATGGGACCATAGTTCAAATAATATTAATCAATATTGATTTTAGATTGATCAAATTTACAACAATTTAGCTCCGAAGCAATAGAATCTAGTGACTCCAAAAGGAAGATTAAACTTTTTGGTAGTAGAGCAATGACTTCATCTCATCCCAAAGGTGACAAAAAGGTTAGATTAAAGAGGTATTCCATTTGAATTTGTTGAACTACCTTTAAATTCAAGAAAAGGATTAAGGTTTTCCAATACAAATCCATATCAAGGTACCTTTTCTCCTAAGACATTTTCAAGGCCTACCCCTAAAAGAGGACCTTTATTAAATCCTTTTATAGACATGGTATTCCATAGACATTTTCCCTTTGTGGATTTTAATGGCCAAAGCCCTTTAGACCTGGCTCAATATGATCCTATCCTATTTGAAGCTCTTAAAAGTATCCCTTATTCTACTGAAGACCAAGATACAACACCTTCTAAGCACCTCATGGACATAGCCAATTTTTACAATATCTATAATGTCACTGAGGAGAATATGTTAGGATCTTACAGATACAATTGATTACTTTTGTGTAAGCAACTAAACACAGAATTAAACCAGAATAATAAGTAACTAGAAATTAGAATCAGCAAAGAATAAGAGATACAAGAAACAATGAAAACTTGTATTAAGCTTTTCCAGAAGGAAATACAATTGAATAAATCTCTCTTTCTTCCACACCTCTCAAATGTACAGATCTCTTTCCCTCAAGAGTTCTCTCTCACAACCATAATTTAGCTACTTAAATTGATTCACCCTTTTTCTCATACACAAGTTATGAAGATCTATCCCTATTATATAGAATTAGGGATCATGAGCTATGCATTCTCCACCATTAGATACACCTCCTAATCAAAGGTTTAAATCAGTCTTACCAAAAATAGAAATGCAGACTCAATATTAACA
This sequence comes from Torreya grandis, assembly GCA_037957365.1. Classification (NCBI taxonomy): domain Eukaryota; kingdom Viridiplantae; phylum Streptophyta; class Pinopsida; order Cupressales; family Taxaceae; genus Torreya; species Torreya grandis. The sequence goes on along the minus strand of JARHVA010003399.1, from coordinate 1,425,722 downwards.
GTTAAACTTCTCATACAAACAATCTATTCATCCATGAAAATAGGCTTCTAGAATGCACAGGTGACTGATGTCGGTCCCTGTCTGCCTGCATATGACTGACGTTCGTCGATCCATAACCAACGTCGGTAGCCTCTGGTCAATCCCTAACTGATGTCAATCAATCCTGATCAATGTCGGCAACTGTGTAATCACATCAGCCTTGCATTTGCTCATTTTGTGAAGCTTTTAGCTCCACAACTCAACAATCTCCTACTTAGAGATAAACAGCTACACATGTACCTGTACAGCAATATCCTCTAGCTTGTTTCTCCATCTTCAAGCTCAATCTTGAAGACCAAGAAAAGTTGAATGAAGATTCAACTTCTCCTTTGTTACTATCTTTGTTAACATATCATTAGGGTTCTTATCTATATGGATCTTTTCCAGCTTCAATTCACCATCCTCCAATACCTGTCTAATGAAGTGGTACCTAAGCTGTATATGTTTGGTTCTTGAATGAAAGGCTGAATTCTTTGCCAAATGAATTACACTTTGACTATCACTGTATAATCTGTAACTCTCTTGCTCCTTTCCCAACTCTTCCATGAACTGAGTCATCCATATCATCTCCTTGCTAGCCTCTGTGACTGCAATGTATTTTGCCTCTATAATAGACAAGGGAACAACCTTCTAAAACTTTGAAATCCAGCTAACCGTCGTTCCACCAATAGTGAACACATAACCTGTGGTGCTTCTCCTGCCATCCAAGTCACCTACCATATCTACATCTACATACCCATGTAGAGAAGTGTTTGACCCTCCATAACATAAATTCCTATTGATGGTCCCTCTCAGATATCTGAGAATCCACTGAACTACTTTCCAATGTTCCTTCCTTAGATTGGCCATGAACTTGCTAACAACTCCCACTGCTTGGGCAATATCAGGTTTAGTACACACCATTGCATACATTAAGCTCCCAAGTGTGGAAGCATATGGAACTCTACTCATGTACTCCACCTCATCATGTGATTTAGGACATTATTCTTTGCTCAACTTGAAGTGTCCAGCCATAGGTGTGCTTACCAGTTTTGCATCCTGCATATTGAACCTCTCCAACACCTTGTTCACATAATCCTCTTGAGACAAAATCAAACTATGATTTTTTTTTGTCTCTATTAATACTCATGCCAAGGATTTTCTTTGTTGCTCCTAAATCCTTCATGGAAAATGTGTGATCTAATTTTACCTTAAGCTCATTAATATCCTGCATGTGTGAACCTGCAACAAGCATATCATCTACATACAGCAGTAGGATAATATATCTACCATTATCCAATCTCTTAAAATAAACACAATGGTCAGATTGACATCTACTAAAGCCATGCTCTATCATAAACCTGTCAAATCTCAAATACCATTGTCTTGGAGCTTGCTTAAGACCATATAAGCTTTTCTTCAACCTGCACACAAGCTTCTCCTTACCTTTGACCTTAAAACCTTCCAGCTGCTCCATATATACTTTTTTATCCAAATCTCCATGAAGAAACATTGTCTTAACATCAAGTTGCTCAAGATGCAAATCCTCAATAGCAACTAAAGACAATACAGTCTAAATAGAATTCATTTTTACTACAGGAGAAAAAAAATCACCAAAATCAATACCTAGTTTCTATGCAAATCCCTTTACTACCAACCTGGCCTTATGTCTCATTTGTCCATTCTCACCTTCTCTTAACCTATAAACCCATTTGTTTTTTAGTGCTTTCTTTTTGGCTTGAAACTCAACCAAATCCCACATTTGGTTCTCTTTCAAGGAAGCAATTTCCTCATTCATACCAAGCTCCCACTATTTCTGGGATTCTACCTGCATTGCCTCATCAAAACTTTCTAGTTCTCCACCATCAGTGAGCAACAAGTAGAATAATGAAGGGGAATAACGAATTGGATGTTTACTTACCCTTTCTAACCTCTTAATGGGTGTTTGAGACTCATTCATAGCTTGTTATCCACCCAAAATCTTTGTCAGTGACTGATCTGAGTCATCTCTCTATCTATACCTGACCAATATCAGTTCCACCTGATTGACATCAATTCCTGTCTGACCGACATTGGTTATTGTCTGACCGACGTCAATTCCTTTATGACCAACATCGGTTCCTGCCTGATTGACATTGGTGTCTGTCTTTTCCTGTGTGTGAAAATTGTTCCCCACGAGCTCATTTTGGATCATCACCTCATCCAAATCAAAATTGCCCTGCTCGGTATTATTTAGCTTCTTGAGCTAATCATTTTACATCACCTTCTCATTGAAAATAACATCACGGCTTCTAATTATTTTGTTAGTTCCTAGATTCCACAACCAAAATCTAAAATCTCTAGAGCCATAACCAATAAAAGTGCACCTCATAGATTTAGCATCCAGCTTCTTTCTATTTTCTTTATCAATGTGCAAAAAAGCTTCAAAACCAAAAACTCTGAGAAATGAAAGATCTACCTTTTTACCTGTCCACACCTCTTCTAGAATACCACCATCTAGAGTAGTAGAAGGTCCTCTGTTAATCAGGTAAACCACAGTATCTACAGCTTCTAACCAAAACTGTAAGGGCAAACTAGCATGCAACCTCATACTCCATGCATGCTCCATTATTGTTTTATTCATCCTTTCAGCAACTCTATTTTGTTGAGGTGTCCTTGGAACCATCCTTTCCCTATGTATTCCACTCATAGAATAGTAACTATTGAATTTATAGCTGTAGTACTCACCACCATTGTCAGATCTAAGGCACTTCAATCTCAAACATGTTTCATTCTCAACCAAAGCTTTCCATTTCTTAAATGTGTCAAAAACATCAGATTTCTTCTTTATGCAATAAACCCATACCTTTCTTGTAGCATCATCAATGAAAGTAACATAATACTGTGACTCTCCAATAGAAGCTACTTGAGCTGGTCCCCACACGTCTATGTGAATAAGCTCCAACTTGTGCTTCTTCTTTGTTGACCCAATTTTGAGAAATCTCACTCTCTTCTATTTCCCAAAAATACAATGCTCACAGAAATCTAGATCTATGCTTTTCAAATCTAAAAGCTTACCTTTTGACTTAAGAACAGTCATTCCCTTCTCACTCATGTGGCAATGCCTAAAGTGCCACAACTTTGCATCTACATCTGAAGTAGATAAAATAGAAAGAGAATAATCAGTAATATAATTACATAAATAGAGAGTACCTACTCTCTTACCTCTGGCTAATACAAGTGCACCCTTGGAAACCTTCCAAGATTCAGTTGTGAGAGTTATTGTGCAACCCTCATCCCCCAACTTTCCTACAAAAATCAAATTCCTCTTCAGGATGGGTACATGCATGACATCCTTCAACACCCATGTGTTTCCATTCTACAATTTCAGCTGCACTTTTCCTTTGCCAACAATTTTACAAGGTTCATCATCCCCTAAATAAACTTTTCCAAAATCTCCCTAGACATAATCATTGAAAAATTCTCTATTTGGGGTTGCATGGAAAGAGGCACCAAAATCTACAACCCAAGATTCTATTTTATTATCCAAAGAAAGTGTAAAAGCATCTTGTGCAACAATACTTGCAACTTTTGCTTCTTCATTACCTTCATGCTGATTTTCTTCTTTAACCTTCAACCAGCAGTCTTTCTTTGCATGCCCTTTCTTTCCACAATTCCAGCAGGTTATTTTTCTTCCATTTCTAGATTTGGATCTACTTCTCATCTTTGACTTAGACCTTGATCTCCCTTTCTTTCCCTTCTCTTTTTTCCTTCCCTTGCTTTCAATACTTAAAGCATTACCTGATGATTCCCCTGTGCTTTTCCTGTGAGTTTCTTCATTCAAGATTACACTAACAACATCATCAACTTTCAATATATTTGAAGCAGATGCAGTATTACTAACTGCCATTACAAAACTATGCCAACTTTCAAGTAAAGAGCATAAAATTAAGAGAGCCTTGATTTTATCATCAAAAACTATTTTGACTAAATTTAACTGATTTACTATTGCATGGAAATCATTAAGATGACTAGATACAGATCCACCTTCCTGCTTTTGCAAATTAAATAATTGCTTCATAAGATATACCTTATTTGAAGCTAAGGGCTTTACATATAAATTTTTCAAAGTATCCATTAACTCTATCGTTGTGTTTGCCTGTGATAAGTTGAAAATCACAGAAGATGCCAGGCTCAACCTTATAGATCCTAGAGCCTTTCTATCAAGAACATTCCATTCTTCATCTTGCATATCTATGGGCTTGCTTAAAACTCCACCCAATGGTAAGTACAGATCTTTTTGATACAAATAATCTTCTATCTGCATCCTCCATAATTGATAATTCTTGTTGTTAAACTTCTCCATTCTTAGTTTACTTTCTTCTGCCATTGCTTTACTCTCACTCAATTAGAAACCCCTGTGAGTGCCATGTAATCAACAAACACTAACATGATCTAATACCACTTGTTAGTGAACCCAAGCTCTAATACCACTTATTAGGATCTTACAAATACAATTGATTACTTTTGTGTAAGCAACTAAACATGGAATTAAACCAGAATAATAAGTAACTAGAAATCAGAATCAGCAAAGAATAAAAGGAACAAGAAACAATGAAAACTTGTATTAAACTCTTCCAGAAGGAAATACAATTAAATAAATCTCTCTTTCTTCCACACCTCTCAGATGTACAGATCTCTTTCTCTCAAGAGTTCTCTCTCACAACCATAATTCAGCTACTTGAATTAATTCACCCTTTTTCTCATACACAAGCTATGAAGATCTATCCCTATTATATAGAATTAGGGATCATTTGCTATGCATTCTCCACCATTAGATACACATCTTAATCAAAGGTTCAAATCATTCTTGCCAAAAATAAAAATGTGGACTCAATACTAACAGTTAAACTTATCATGCAAACAATCTATTCATCCACAAAAATAGACTTCTAGAATGCACAGGTGATCGACGTCGATCCCTGTCTACCTGCATATGACCGATGTTGGCCGATTCATAACTGACATCGATAGCCTTTGGTCGATCCTTGACTGATGTCGGTCGATCCTGACCGATGTTGATGACTATGTAATTACAGCAACCTTGCATTTGCTCATTTGGTGAAGCTTTTAGCTCCACAACTCAACAGAATATAGATATTAGTTTAATAGCTAATTATTTCAAAATAAAGGCCCTAGATTATTATATAGGCCTTGCTACTAATTCCATTCAAATATGGAACCAATTAGGTGATGCCTTGTGCAAACTATTTGAGGACAAAAGTGACTATTTGTCACTTGTAAAGCAACTAACTACCATCAAGAGAGCACCTCATGAATTCATGCAAGACTTCAACATAAGGTTTCTAAAAAATTGGGATAGAATCCCAGTCTCAATTAGACTAACCCCTAATTTTTCCTTCCTTTATTATTTAAAGGATTTAAATAGTGACATAACAGTGATGATCTAATATATGGGACGGAATATACTTTTAGATGATCAAAGCATAAAATTGTCTAGTTCAAGATGGGAAGCTTATGCCTACACCACCAATTCCCTTATTTATTGAAATTAGACCACATCATATTATTATCCTTCCACTTTATGTCATTCCTTCTATGCCAACAATATCTATAATACCTACACCAAAACAAGAGGAAGCTTTCAGTAGTGGATCTAGTGATTCACAAGAGCAAACGAACTTTCAAGATCTTAAGAACATGTTAAATCCTTGAGAAATAAGATATGAAATGTGAAGAGGTAGGATACTTTTAGTAGGCCTTATCAAAGCTCATATCAACCTTAGCAACAATATTTTTAAGCAAATAAGCCATCATATAAAGGGAACTACTAAGGCCAAGGCCAAGGTCAAAATCAAGGACAAGGGGAACATAGCTACAATAAGCAAAATAACTATAATTCTAATGTTTCAAGCACTTCCAACACTTTGGTCCCATTTCAAAATAATTTGACTCAATAATTTGAAGGTACCATGCCTTAAAATTAGTATTTTGGGAAATCCATTGTCCTAACCACTAATTTCACCCAAGATTTCAATGATAAATGGTATTAGGCTACTAATTTTAGGTAAATCCAAGATCTCATGGCCCAAAATGTATAGGTATCTATGATGACCAAGCCAAAAGATCCTTAACAAGGTTAAAACCCTGATCAGGGACTAGACTAGTTGGATGCCACAATGATGAACTATGAGCAAGAGGAGTGTTATACACTTAATTAGTAGGCTAGCTCTAGATAAGGATACATTCCAATGGCTATAAATACTAGATTCAAAAGAAGGAACATAGATGGTAACCAAGAACCCAAGGAGCCTCCTACCATTATTCCTTTAATTTCTAATCTAGTTGGACTTACTACTATTCCTAAGGTCCTAATAGTTCCAAGGGGTCAAAATTAGGGAAATGTCTTAGTCCCTAAAAATTCACAATCTCAAGGTGTATTTTTCATTCTTAAAGCACAACCAAAGGTGTGTGGTTCACCCATAAACATTGTGGAACAAATGAAAAGGTCCAATGTAAGTGTGCCGATGTGGGACATGCTCTCAATGCCTAGTTAGGTAGACATCCTTCAAGAAGGACTATTAAAAATCAATGTTGCAGACAAGCCAGCAAGCAAGGAGAATGTGGTTTTTACCAATGCAACCAAAAGACCAAATGAAGGAAAACTAGGTAAAGTTGGCAAGCCTCTTCCCTTTTATATTTTAGTGATCATTAGTAATTATTTGGTTCATAATTTCTTAGTGGATAGTGGGACTAGTACCTGAGTGATGTTAAATTCCATATCTAATTAGCTTGTCTTGAAATATGAGCCCCAATCCAAAGGAGTACTACAATTGGATGGTTCTTCTACCAATCCATTTGGCATAATCAATAACCTCAACCTGACCTTGCATGCTTACCCTAATGTCTTAATGGTTCAATATGTTTTGATCCTTGATGTGCCTCCTCACTTTGCACTATGCCTATCCACATAGTTCATAGCAAAGATAGGATGTTACCTTGTGATAGATTGGTCCTATAATGCATTGAGGACAAGATATGGGGCCAAAGTGTCAATCAAAGCTAAGCCCATTACACAATTCCACGTAGAGCCCTATGGGTTAGATATTATCAACATCAATTGCACCATTATTGATGAGGATGAATTTGTAATGCGGTAAGAGCTAAACACTCATCCATAAGAGGTACCAGACATGTTCTTGGATGAACTATGGAATGACATCCAGTTGGTATACCCCTTAGAATGTGTTGAAGAAAGGGACTTGGGTGTCTACTATTTACATGAAGAAATTTAATCCATGTCATCCCTTAAGAGGCCTCAATAAGATCTTAATGGTCTTTGGAAATTATTATTTGATGGTTCAAGGAGCAAGCATGGATTGGGTATAGGTGCTATGCTAATCTCCCCTTTAAATGATAAAAAATTCTATTCATATAGGTTCCAATTTACCTACTCCTATAATATAATATAATATGAGGACCTTATTTATGGCCTTCAATGGGATAGTAAGAGAAGGATCAAGTAATCATAAGTCTATTGGGATAGTGAATTGGTTGTGCACTAAATCAGGGGCCAAAATGTCACTAAGAACCCCTTAATGAATTCCTACAAACATAGAGTGTGGGACGTGATTGAGAACTTTAAGGCCTTCAACATCCAATCAATCCCAAAGGGCCAAAATCAACATGCTAATAGACTAACATCTATGGAGGCTCATTTTGATATCCTTTATGAATTGAAAAATACCATGGTGCAACCACATGTCAAAGTGGTTACAAGACCATTATTATATGATAATGAAGCTCATTAGTAGGTCTTTGAATATGACCAATAGATTTCATGTTTCTTATATTAAGAAGCAGAGTTCTCATCCATCAACCAAGTAAAATTACAACATTAGTATGGAGATAAAATTGTTTAATTAAGGTCTAATAAGCTTCCTAAAGGGATATTCACCCTAAAAGGTCTCTTTCATGAAGGGGACCATATGAGGAAGGATAAAGTAGTGATGTCAACTAATCTTTCATGGAGAGTTCTTATCTTTGAATACAAGCTCCTCAAGTTTGGAAAGGTAAGAACTAAAGCTAAAAGGCATGCTTTCATAGAGATTTTTAAGTAATATGCAAACATATTTACTTGGAAATATAGTGACCTAAGGAGATTTGATCCTAAATTGGACTAACACACTATAGAACTAGAGGCTGATGCCAAGCCTATCAGGTAGAAGCAAAGGCCCATAAACCCAAATATTGAAGAGTTCATGAGGAAGGAATTGACCAAGTTTATTGAATCTAGGATCATTTTTTTAATTAAGCACTCTTCATGGGTATTCAATCTAGTACCTAATAGGAAGAAAAATGGGGAGATTAGGTTGTGTGTGGACTTTAGGGATCTTAATAGAATCTCTTTAAAGGATCACTATCTTCTACCATCCATGGAGAAACTCTTTCAAATAGTTGTTGGTTTAGATCACTTCTCTTTCTTGGATGGGTATTCAAGTTATAATCAAGTGCTAGTGAGAGAGGAAGACTAGTACAAGATTGCCTTCACCACTAAGTGGGGCACATTTTCTTACCATAAGATGCCTTTTATATTTTCCAATGCTAGGGTAACATTTCAAAGATAAATAGACATGGCCTTCTAAGGGTTTCTAAATCAAATGGTATTGGTCTACTTGGATGACATCATGGTCTTATCCAAGAAAGACAATGAGCACATGGACCATCTAAGGCTAATATTCTAGAGATGCAAAGAGTATGGTATCTCTTTAAATCCCAATAAATGTGTATTATCTATGCATGAAGGTAAGTTATTGGGTTATATTGTTTCAAAATAAGTACTACTTATTGACCCTAATAAAATTATTGTTATTTTAGCCTTATCCTTAACAAAACATAAGAAGCAGATCCAGAGCTTCCTTGGGAAGATTAACTTTGTGAAAATATTTATACCTAGTTTTGTAAACCTGGTCAATCCTATCACCACCATGATGAATAAGATCCAAGTGTTTTTTGGGTCTAATGAAGGCAAGGTAGCCTTTAATGCCATCAAGTAGGCCATTTCCCAAGTAACCTCACTCATGAATCTAGATTTATCAAAGGACTTCATCTTGTACACCTTTTCCAATGTTGAAAACATATCAACTATGCTAATGAAGAAAAATGGTGAAGGAATGGAGCATCCAATTACCTTTTTATTCAAGGGTTGGAATGATATGAGGTGAGCTATACTTTCATTGAAAAATAGGTTCTTGTATCCTTGAGGAGTCTCTAGAAGTTTATAACCATGCTCTCCAATAGCAAGATTCATCTTATGGTGCCTCATCCTAGAGTTAGGGACTTCATCATTAACAAGGATTTGAATGAGAAGAGAGCAGGTTGGATCACCAAGGTCATGGAATATGATGTAGATATTAAGGTCACCAATATGGTAAAATGTAATGTATTATGTGAGCACTTGGTAAATGACCTCCAAGAAGTTAAAGAAGATATTTTGGTGACCCAAGATAACTCACAAGCAGGTGCACCTCCACTTCAAAAGAGTTAGCTTCAAGACATAACTCACTTCTTGACAATAGGATAAATCCTCCAAGGTTTGGACAAATCCAAAATAAGGTATTTTAGGCTTCAATCCATACCTTATATATTGTTTAATGGAGTTATTTTTAGAAAATACCTCAATGGGGTACTCCTTAGGTGCATAGATGATATTCAAGTGACAAATCTTTTAGAGCAGTTCCATGATGGACCTATAGGAGGCCATTTTGCACTTAGAACCATAACATCAAAGGTAATGAGGGATGATTATTACTATACCAAACTCTTCAAAGATGCTCATGCATGGGTTATAAAATACTATAAGTGTGCTCTCTTTTTAGGTAAGCAGAAACTAGCAACCCTTCCACTCAATCTAGTTCAAGTGAAGTAACCCTTCATATAATGGGGATTAGACTTCATAGGGATGATCAATCCACCATCAAGTGTAAGGAATAAATGGGTAATCACTATGACTTATTACTTCACCAATTGGGTGGAATCCATTGCTTTTAAGGAGGCTAATTAAGGTGTAGTTTTGGACTTATATGATAGTATTATAACTAGATTTGGTGTCCCAGCCACCATAATTTTAGATAGTGCATTGGCATTCCTTGGTATGAAGATAAGTGAGTGGGATTTAAATTTTGGAATCTAACTCATCACCTCTTCCAACTACTATCCTCAAATAAATGGACTGGTAGAGTCCACAAATAATAACTTGTTAAGAATCATCAAGAGGACCATGGAAGAAAATTAGAAAACATGGCACACCAAACTAAGGACAACCTTATGGGCTGACAGAGTAACTCCTAAAGCTACCATTACCAATTCTCCATATATTCTTGTGTATGGAATGGAATCCAAATTTAATATCTCTCTTGAGTTTATTGTAGTATATTTATTCCATTAGTTCGAGTTGATGGAAGATGAGCCCATGAATGTGAGGATGATGGAGCTCATGGAGCTAGAAGAAACCAAGCACCTTGCTATGAAAACTTTGGAGTCACATCAAGATCAAGCTCAAAAGGGCCTTTAAAAAGAGAGATATAGAAAATATATTCAAGGAAGGGTACCTAATCCTCAAATGAGACTCAAATAAGGCCAAACGAGGCAACCATACCAAGTTTGAGAGCTTGTAGAGTGGTACTTATTTGATTCATAGATGCAAAGAACATAATGATTTTCAAATATCCCAATTAGATAGATAGGTATTACCCATCCTAGTCAATGACATTCATTTTAATCCTTTTTACTAGAAACATTACACCTATTATAACCTATTGTACATATTATAATAGCTTTTTATGTTTTCCTCTAAGTGCCTTGTGCACATTTTTTCTTTTTGTTGTGTGTTTCCTTTACAAAAGTGCCTTAGGCACTTTGTTGTTTAATTTTATTTTCTTATTATTACTTAAAGGAAGGTTCTAATAGGGATAGCCTTGTGTTGTCTTTATGATTAGTTTAGACAAGACTTGGGACTCCATATGCCCAATAGAACATTTTAAGGCCACTAATCATTCATAGCAAGCATGCAACCCCAGGATGTCACCAGAAATGTTAGCCAAGTTTTATCCCACATATAGAACTTGACATTTTAATAAATATTCTATATGTCTTGGTGTAGAGAAATAAGCTAAGAAGATTTCATTTGGAATAAATGATCCAAGTTATAGATGGAATGGGTGGCCCAAGGATCTCAAAATTTCTCACAAATATTTTAAAACACTTTAAGCTTGTTTAAATTGCAATCTGATTTATCTACAAAGCAAGTAACTAGTTCCCAAGTGGTTTTAATGGTATTCAAGAAAATTAGAGTCATCTAAAATCCTACATAAGCCTTATAAAATTATTCAAAGGTTCAAAGTTTCAAGAAAAGTTCCCTATCATAAACCTAAGTGAGCCAGACCATCACCAGGACATCACATAGGAACAAATAGACCAATTTACTTGCACATTTTACAAATGTGCTCATAAATCCTCTTATGACTAATGAATCATGCATAATAAAATTTATTCATTCTAGGAACATGCTCTATAAGTTTTATGTCCACATGAGATTTCTACCCTAAGTTATGGATCTTCAAATTGGAACCTACCAAGTAGGACATTCATACAAGTGTCAAATTTGAGCTTTGCAAAATGACCGTTTGGATTCAAAAAATACTTAAAAGGTTTAAATTTGATCAAGATATAATGATCCATATGAGATCACATATTGAAACATGAGATATAATGGTTCGTGATAGGGTCAAATGAGTAAAAAGGTACCTGGATTAAAATCCCTTAAAAGGCTACAAGTTGGGCAAGATTTAAAGGTGCAGATTCATCGAGTAGAGATCTAATGATGTGATGCAAATTGACAAGAAGGTGGGTCCAAGCTAGATCAATGATCAGTGCTCAATCATACCAATGATGTAATGGTGCATAGGAATTGGTAATAAAGTGGGTCTGAATAGATCTAATGCTCATGTTGCTTCATACATTACAATCCAATAGTGTGATTTAAAGTCATAAATTTAAAGGATCTAGATCAAGGGATCACATTTGTTCATATATAATGATCTAATGGTACAATAAAATTCAATAGTGTAAGTTTATCTTATGGATAGGTAAGAGATTACCAAGTGTCATTATCTCATTAGGCTCCCAAGAAAATCAATGGTTCATGGGCATCTTGTACAAAGTAAATCAACGAGCAAGGTTCAAAGTCAAAAGACTAAGGGATTTCGATGGGAGGTTAAACATGTGATTAGGGTCAAACTAGGGAAATAAAGGTATTTTAGGGTCATCCCACCTCTATTAAATCTTGATCCAATGCCATGAAAAGGACATAATTATGTATTCAGGTATAAAGAACATAAGGGGACACCATTGAAGCTAAATATAAACCTATGGTTTAAAGATCTGCACACAAGGTTCATTATATGGTTATGTTTGCCATTCTTTCAAGACGTATCCCTATATGTAATTAGATATTATTTTATATGGATGCTAAAAGGAAAAAATAGGTCTTTTAGACCTAATGAAGATCAAAAGAGGCTATGTAGTCTATAGGTCTTCATTGATATAAGGATCTATAGGAAAACCAATAAAGGAGATTGGTTTTCCATCTATAAAAAGATTTGGGTCTAAAATTTGATTAAGGGTAGATATTTATGATTATGTAAAGGGTCCTCATCCTTCGACATGGTCATATTTTTGACAAATAGCCACCTAGAATATTAGGGCCATGATTTTTTCAAATCCATGAGCATGCAAGTTTTGTCTTTAGTGAAAGATGGCATGAAAGATCAAAGAAATGGACCTAGTGATTAGGACTTGCATCTAAAATTCAATGCATCCTCAAAACCTTCAGGGACTTTCCAATTTATTAAGCCATTAACAATGTCCTGATTGATCAAAAAGGTGGCAAGGCATTTATTAGAGCAAAAGGTGGCAACTCAAATTCAATTAATGACCCAGGATAGTGTGTTCCCTCTCTAACGGTGTGCTCCCACATTATTTCTCTCTCTCTTCTCTTATATATCCTAGTCTCATTCCCATTAAAGGGGTTCTTAGCTCTTAAAATTTTATTTCTTTTATGGGACAAAGATACTCATTGAGACTCTTGAAAAAGTGTGCTCATTTGATATTGTTAAACCCTATCATAATATTGTAAGAACTACCTTTTAAAGTAATAATATAAAATCTTTGCCTATCACTTGTCTTCAATTAGTGCTTAGTTTTCTTGTGTATGGTGAATTTGTGAAGGAGAGTCTTCCTAGTTTACTATCCTTATGTTTTCCTCTTTGAAGGTGTTTTCAAGTTAACTTGTAGGTCTAGATTAGTGTTCTACTTGGAACCTCTTCTATGAAATACTTATGCAACTAATGAGATTATGAGGTTGTGTGAGCTATAGATGTATTATGTTGATCTAGTGTGGGTTAAAGCTTGTATGAGTGTCCATTTTAACTTTGGTGCATCACCTTTTATCCTTCTTAGGAACCCTTATCAACCCTTTCTAACCCTTTTCCCAATAATTTGCATTATTTTAGTTAATCATCAATAGGAATCTGGCCTTTTTTGGAGGTCTAACCCCATTATAGGTGACCCATAGCCTAGGGTTGTTCCATTGTGTAACTCAATTGGAGTGAGCCCAAAGAACTTTCTTTGAGGGTAAAAATTGAGCCTACAACAAGAACATCACCTTGGGTAGGGCCCTCAAAATCTAAAGAATCAAAATAAATGGGTTCATCTTATTTTACCCCAAGCGAGGTATCAATCACCCCTAATTATTTATTCATTACCTTAAATGACATAGGGGGTTGATTCCCTACTAGTTTAGTGGGCCTACTAGTCCATAAATCTAATGTATCCCATCCCTCCACTGGTGGGAGTTTAGTTTGTGCCTTCTTTATATAAAGGTAAGGTTCCCCTTGAATAATTTTTAGAATGTCTTATTTTGATTGATTGATTGTGCCCTCTCCCTGACTTGGTCATAATTTTAAGCATTGAGGAAAAAAAATCATGATCATAAGGTTGATTTTTATATTCAATTCCAAGTCCATTGATATGGTTTTGTACCTATCGATGGGGATGTCAATCCCTATGTGGCAATGAATCCAAGGAATAATATTATCTATACTTCCCTTCCACATAGAAGTGATTTTGATTGGTGTAGCACATCCCTCGACTTATTAGGTGAGAGCTCTAAAGGTAAGATTTATATTTCTTGTGCATGTCCTCGTCGATACCCCACCATAACTAGTAGGTTATTTCCTACTCCACTAACTTGTTTGAGACATACTTAGGGAGGCATAGAGGTGTAACCTTGTGGCCTATAAACATGATGACCATATAATCGAGGTATAACTAGTAGTCTCCCCTAATTAATAATGTCTCTACAATGTTATTTTATATCATAGGCAAGGGGGACTCATGGATGTCCATTCCTACTTATGGGTATACATCCTTAGAGATGTGCATAATGTTATGAGTGTACCCATATATGTGCATGAAGGAATAATAATCACATATCCAATTCTTTATGTAGTCTAGAGGGGGTTCCAAAGTGAGACATTGTGAATGTAAACTATACCAAATACTATGTTAATTAATTAAAACATCATATATAAATTACCTCTAGGAACCTCTTATCCTTATGTAATATATGTTCTTACAACCTTGCTCCAATCACTTCACCCAAAGTAAATCAAATAATGGAACCTAGTCCAAGTGGAGGAATTTGATGCTTGGGTATCTAAATAACATGTTCAATAGGGCCATCCTAATTCAAATTCCCATTATAAATTTAGTTATTGGTCTAGTGGGTTATTTTTCCTTGAAATTGATTGTTTCTCTAAGGTGCATCCAACTACTCAGTGTTTTATCAATATTTTTTATTTCTTCAATGCCACTACTTTATGTAAATCATAAGTGGCATATATAATAATAAGGGAGAGGTTCCTTTGAAATGTGTCTCTAGAGATACATGCTATGACCATTTTTTCTTAACATGATGTAAGAATGCTCCTCCAGATATCTTCCCAACAAAGAATAAATCTCATAGGAGGTTGATATAATGCATGAATTCTAGAGTCATAGTTGTGAAGTGTAACCCTTGACACTTGAGTGGGAAGATGTCTGTGGCCAATTGGCATTGAGCTAGAGTCAAATTCTCCTCATGCATATGTGTGTCAAAGCTGGTGTATGACATCCCATAGTATCAATTAGCTAGTATTATCATTTCCTAAATATTATGGGTTTAAAGAGCATATCCATGTAATCAGTGGATTTTTTGATGGAAAAAATTAAAGGAAGGAGGTTTAATCATAATGATCTAGATGAGGATGTCATTGTTCTTCAATTGAGATGATACTGGTCTGATTTACAATTCAATCACTCAGCTCTCTTGAGTATGTTGGTAAAATCAAGGAACACTAGTGGTTAGGGCTCTATTATAGTTGAGTAATTAACTTCATAAGTTAGATTTAGATTTAATGGGCACATCTTCATTTATAATACTTTTAAATATATTTGTCATTGATTTTTAGTTCATGTTCCATTAATGTCCAACATCTATAACTTTGATTTGTTTGTTCAATTTGAACTTTTCCATTTCATTTAGCAGGTATGCCACATAGCCACTGTTGACATTTATTAGGAGTGTCATATCCTCACCCTTTTCCAAAAAAAAATTGTTGCTTTTTCATCTTTAGTTTAATTTCAAACAAGGACTTTAGTAGTCATAAGTTAGGATTCAAGATATAATAATGTTCATGAGGCAAGGGAGTATCCCGAGCAAAAGTTTTGAACACTTTTACCAAAGACCTAAATGTGTCGGGGGAAATCCCCAAATGATTTTGTTGAATACCTAAATGTGTGAAAGACATAAATGTTTCAAACTTTTCTACCAAACAAAACCATTTAAGACAAAACATGTTAGAGTAATTTTCAAGCAAAATTGTTAAACATTCTCACCAAGCCTAAATGAGTTGGGTAATTTTATTGAAGGATCTTTCCTAAAGAAATCTTTTGAAGACTTAGATAAATACAAATGTAAGACATTGGAGACATGTTTCCTAAATAATAGTGGATGAAGATTAAATGGTAAAGTGTTCTAATATGAGGTGAATATGGTTAGAGGTCCCATACCTTGAAATCCTAAACACTTTACTCCAAACAAATTCTTTGAAGAAAAATGTCAAAGAGTAAATTATTATAGGGTATGTAAAATGTAGAGTGCCAAAGACCTAAAATGTGTTGGAGTAATTCATCATACAAAACCACTAAAATAATGTTTTTGAAGAGTAATAATATGTTGGAAGATTTTGGCGAATGAAAGTTTTAAACAAAATTATCAAGACCATTTTGGTCTAAGTATTTTCATCAAGGAATTTCATCAAATAAGATGAGTCAAAACTTGTATATACACAACTTCTAAAAATCATTAGTAGGTTAGTCAAATAAAACAAAAAGGTACGTTCATATGTGTATTGAATATTAGAGTTAGTGTAATACATAAGGCCTTTCATTTTATAATAATTTCAAGATAGGGATATAGGCCAATTCCAAAAGATAGTGGGTCCCTATTCTGATAAAAAAGTGAATGGGAGTATGTTGGGTACAATAGTTAAGTCATTAATGTTAAATGGAACTAACTAAAATATTTGGAAGATCCATATAAAATCTAAGTTCATAGCTATAAAATTTTGGAGTATTGTTAATGAGTCTAATAAACCTCCATCTAGGAGACATGTGAGAACTGAAAATATAAATGTTTATCAATAAAAACCTTAATAAGTTATATCAAGCATCCTAACAAGTCTTAAGGATGAATTCCTACTCCATATCACCAATCAATAATCTCCTAATGAATATTGTAAACTCCTTGAATAAGTGAATTAAGGTACTTGACTCTATAAGATTATCAAACTTATTCTTATACTCATGACAACTCCTATGAAAGGTGATGAAAAAATTGTCAATTTTATTGCTAAAATTAAATATATCAAATCACATTTAGATGGATGTAACTATAATTTAATTCAATATCAACTTATCTATTTCATTATTTAGTTAAATTTCCATGACAAGTTCCAAAACTTTATTTCCATTCTTAACTATAAATATCAAATAGTAAGACATCCCTAACCTCTCTACCCTTTTGACTCTTCTCATTCAAGAAGAAAAATTGATGCCAAATTTAGACCCTAAAGAGAATTTGACTTAGGAACTTCTTACTTAAAACAATGTTCCCAAAAATAGTTAAATCCAAAAATTTAAATCAAAATTCAAATTAGAATCCTCCAATGTTAATAATAAGTATGGGAACAAGAAAATTGTAAACAATAACTATAATTTTAAATTTAACGAGAATTGTAATCTATACATGGTAAGTTTGGTCATTAAAATTAATATTGTTATAAAAATAAAAAAGGGACCAAATTATAAAAACCCTAAAAAAAACAAAAGTAATAAATTTTCTAATCAAAATCAAAATAATAAACAGGGTCAAAATTATATATACAATTATTCTTTATGTTACTTTGCTTCTAATGATAAAAAGTGGTTTTTAGAGAGTGGTGCTTCACATCACATGACATATTGTCTAATATTTTATCTGATATTAAATATATATGAATGAATATATTTAGGTAATAATTCATTTTTAGAAGCAACTAAACATGGTAAAGAATTTTTTTGAAATGGATTCTTAAATTTTGTTTTTTATGTTTCTAAAATTTGAAACAACACCATAATTAACCACAAAAAAATATGGATGTTTCCTTTTTATCTACACCATTAAAAGTTCAATTGTATCCACTTATATTAACTATAAGATGGAATTTATGATCAAGACTACTTTCCATCTTGTTATAGAAATCTCATGAGGTGACTTGGATTAACATTAAATTTATAATAAACATGGTCCCTCTATAGCACATTGATTCCATAATGAAATATTGTGCATGAATGCATGTCTAGGGATAAGTTATCAATCTTAAAATTATAAGAGGTTTAGATGAATTTTCAAAAAGTCATTAAAATCCAAGTGTAATTGATAGATTAAGGTTTTCAGTGATTACCCATTTTAAAACCCTACCAATTTGAGAGGTAAGTGGTTTATAGTTTAAGAAGCACTTAACAAGATTATACACGCATAATATCTTTACCATTCAATCTTAACCTTAAACTAGGATCATTTTATTAAAAAAAGGTATAAATTTACTCAAGTACCACCAAAGAGTAAAATATCTTTCCAAAATGTGAAAATATATGAAAACTATAGATATTTTTTATAAAAAAAAGATATAATGACAAAAACATGCCATTGGAAATCATTCACAAGATAGAAAGTGTTTTAAGCCACTATCATCATTTAAAGAATACTAACAAACTTTGATAACACTCAAACCTCTCAATTGAACATTCCAACTTATGACATAATTTGTTTATGATCAATTTTAATCTTACCTCAAAACTCAATAAACAAAGGTATAACTATTACACTTCATCCTTGACTCAGTCAACTTAACTTGTCCTTCATGAAAGAGTGAATAAAAATACTACAATTAATATTTATATAAATCCATGACAAAATCATTAACCACCACTAAAATATATTAATAGACAATCTGAATTCTCTTACAACATGTAAATAAGAACCCATATTTACTCAATACTACATTTATTTAGTGATAAGGAACATGTTTTTAGGCTCACCATAGACTGATATAATGTGTCACAGTCAACCTAACTTCCTATAATTCAAACTAAAATATAAACTTAAAATTTCTTCATCTAATTTGATTCACATGAGAAAACTTTAAACACACTTAATATACATAGTGAATAGTACTTTTATGAAAGCTTATGAAGTGCGATTACCTGAGTTCCTCACTAGCTCACCATTCACTTTATCATTCAAAGTAATAATATTTTGATTTAACATTATCTTAATACATAGTTTATTTATAATATATTATTCATAACCCTTCAATCAAATATAGAACAAAGGTATAAGTAGAACCATACAATTATTACTCCAATTATTAGCTAACATTACAGTCAATGTAGGATTTAACTCATTCAATAAATAGGAATATGGCACAAATAGAAAGGAGGTATTCATAAGAATAAATAATTAATATTACTTTTAATTTACCTCAAACTCAGTCTAGGGATGAATAAAAACTTAAAAAACACTTTTAATAGTTAAATTGCATACGATACTATACAACGACTTCCATTTGAGAATAGAAGGAAAAGGAATACTTTAACCAAGACAAGATAATCTCAAAACTAAATAATATACCATAGCAATTATTCAAATTAGGCAAGATCTTAGATTTACCTATTCCTATACATATGTAACATTATCTCAAAATTGATAATAAAATTGTCTACCATCCAACCAAATGATAGGTTAAAAATGAAAAAAAATACAATTGTCCTTAATAATCCATGTTACTCTCAACAAATAAATAGCCCAAATGCAAGGGAATCACAATTGAAACTACTCCAAAATCCATTCAAATCAACACAAAAACATCCTTCATAATATAAACTAACAAACAAAAACGTAAATAATTGAATAAGATATTAGATTTATAAAACTATAATGTTGTCACAATTTGATAAAAGTTGGGAGCTAAGCATAGTATAAAATGAATTTATAGCATATCCATCCAACCAAATTATAAATATATAATTTAATTTTTCCACCATAATTTGGTTTATAATATTCATAAAATCAAAATATATATTGCATATAAATGGTTACAAGGGTGAAATACTAATGCTTCCAATGGATAACTGGGCATTATAATCTATGCATGATTAAAATGTAACAATAATTAAAGTAGTGAAGAATAATGTTACATATAATACAATACCAAAAATTATAAAATTCAAGAGTTTATTTAATTGTTTACTCATGAACCCTTGGTTTATAACCAACCATAAGAGCAATAATAATTAGTATATCAGAACAAGTGATGACAAGAAAAAGAACTAGTTCAAAATAATTTCAATGAGGTAACTTAATTATGCCTAATCTACACATCTTCTGCATTGAATTTTTTCAACAAGATAAGTTAGCACTAATATGGCAAAGCTAAATTCATAAATGATAAATAGTCATGTACATTAGATTAACCAATAAGCACAAGTACTATAATAGTTTTTATACAAAAGAGATGTCCAAGTAAACCTTAATCTTACTAGTATTGTAGTAATACTTCATTCTCATTCATAATATAATAGATCAATATGAATAAGCCATTCAATAGATATTATTTTACCCATGACCAAAAAAATTATCTTCCACTAAAATAGAGATAGGACATCCATTTGCTTGTCCTGAGAAAGGAATTTTCAAGTACCAATTAATTCTAAATACATGTATCCATTGCATAGTATTATAATTCACACTTATATGGAATATTATCATCATAAAAATTCCATATCGTATTTAAATAAAACATTCAAGCCTCTCTAAAGTCGTGCCTAAAACATTTTCACCAAGGTGTCATCCTAACAAATGTATTGGTTCCCAAGGATACTTAAAACAAGTAGAATACAACATGCATATGAAGTCACAAAGCTCTACATAATGTACATTTATTAAAGAAAGACAGTCTTGATAACTATCATAATTTACCACTAGAGTATTTAGGGATCATAATTACAAATAAATATAAAAAAACATACCATGAACAATTCATCAATCTATGTAATACCTCTATTAGCAACCATGTGTTCATTCTTATATAACAATGTCAAGTTTAAAACAATAGTACTAACACTCAACATTTTCAACATGTAAAATAATGAACCCCTTCATAAGAAACCCCACCTTACACATAATGAAAATCAAGTTTCACTTATGCATTAACAACCATAGTGTTTTAGGAAACATACAATAGTTTTTACTTGAATTTAAACTTACCTCAACACCTAGAATCACATAAAAATATAACATGAAAATCATAATAATTTAACGAGTGGTCCATCAAAAAAATGCATAATAATTAAAATAGGTAGAAATTGTACTCATAAATCCAATTTATCAATTTCATCACATAGTTAAACTATGAGCCACTTATATTTAGCTCATTGTAACTATATCAATATACCAATCTTAATTTATCAATATGATAAAATAGCCATAAGAAAATAAAATTAATAGGCCAAAGGAAGATGTATCAACCAATATTAATAACACCTTACTCAATTTTAAAACAACTAATAGGGTATTAAAATACTTTTCATATCTAACACTATTTGACAAGAGGATATAACAAAGTTATGTCTTAACCAAAAATGGGTTCTACTTCAATATAGTAGTTTATATTTCCTTTTTTAGAATAAAATATGAATCCTATACCACCGTGTAGGAAGCATTACCAACAAGAATGTAAAAGTGTTTCTCCAAGAAACTAGGGTTTAACCCTCAAAAAATCAAGAAAAACATAATGCCACACTAAAATCCATTCAACCTAGCCATTAAACCAAGGAGGGTAGGACAAACCAGACTAAAATATATATACTAATCCCTCAAAAACACACATTCTACCCCAATCATGGTACAGGATCATATATACATACCTAAGTATGTGTGTATGGGCTTGTACACTAAATAATGCTAAATAAATTTAACATTGTTATAATCAAAACTAATGTATATAAACTTAACAATAAGGAGGTAAACTTTGTCTATTTAGAGCTATGTTCTAATCTTCTTTATTTCTTCCTAGATTTTCCCCCAAGTTATTTGTCTTCCTTGGCTTTCATCAACTATAAATATCTTACCACTATCAGATTGCATACCTTATCATCCTTTTTTATAACCCATGCAATTCCAATCAAGGCACAGGGTTCCAACAAGCATTGAGAGCACCTCTAAATAAGGATTTTATTAATTTACATGATAATATTCAATTTAAAATATAGTTTAATCCCTTATTCACCTCAACATAACTGCCATAAACCCTAGCATTTCACATAAGAGTCTAAAACAATGTCATTGAGTGCCCATGATTGCATCAAATACCTTTTAGAAGCCTTATCCATTGATTTAGGGTTAACTCAAGTCAACCATGAATGTTTAAATAAAAAATGAATACTTAATTATTACATAACCAAAGTCCCAAAGACCTTCATGGTTAATATCATTACTTAAGATGTGTAAAGAATTGTAGTTGTTGTTGCATCGATTCTCCTCTTAATTACATGGAGACTTTTATTTGAGCCCACTCCTAGGGCTCAACCCTCTTCCAAACATGTTCACCACTAAATCACCATGTTCTTTACATAGGATATGATGGTATTTATGTAGACTGGGCACAAGTCTTTCCTTCCTTTAGACTTTGTTTTCTCTATTTGGTTGTAATTCGAGCATGCATTGATTATGTTACATTTTCTACCTTCAGTGTTTATGCTTTATCTTCTAGGGTTTTTTAATGGTTTAAATGGATTTTAGTCTATTATAAACTACGTATATATATTTTTTGGGTGCTCTAGGGTCTTCTTATTTCTCCTCTCCTTCGCTAGTTACTCCTGAGGTTCATGTTTTAGTTTCTCCTCCTAACTTGAACACTCTGGCAGTGGTCTCTGATGTTCCTATGTTTGAGCTAGGTAATGAAATTTTGATGGAGGAAACTTGGTTTTATTTTGTAATAATTATTTGTTAATTTTATAAATTTTGGCCAAGTGTTGTGGATTTACATTCCTAGATCTCCAAACATTGAAAACCTCTTCTAGCTGACATGTTTCTTATTCATCCCTGTGCTAAGGGTTTTTTCATCATTATTTTCTCTTCCTCTTTAGATAGAGATCAATTTATACATTCAATCACTTAGACTTGGGATAAATCCTTTTTGTGTATGAAACCATGGTTCCCTACATTTAACCCAGTTACTAAATATTTTGTTGTTGCTCTAGTTTGGGTCAGATTACCTTCCTTAACTCTACAATTTTGGTAGGGTTTTACTCTTCAGGTCATTGGAAACTCTCTTGGGAATTTTATCTCCCTCACACCATATAATGAATCTCATATGTGAACTACCTTTTCTCAAATGTGCATTGCCATGGATTTATCCAAAAAATTGCTAGAAGTTGTTAAGATTAAAATTGGGGATAGTATTTGGACTCAAAATTTGGATTATGAAAGAATAAATTTTAGATGTAGGAGATGCTTTATTTTTGGTCATTTAGATAAAAATTTCCCTAATAATTTTGTTGGTCAACCTAACAAAAATATTAATTTTGGTAATTTTAGAACTTAGTGGAAAGATGTTGATGTGGAACATCTAATTGTCTTTGGTAAGGATAGGGATACGAATTCTAGAGGTAGAGGTAAAGTTGATTCCATTGATTCAATAAAAGTTTCCTCTCCTCCTTTGGTGGTTTCCTTTGATTTGTTATCCTCTTCTCTTTTTTCCAAAAATGATGTTTCTTCTAATAAATTGGTATCTGATTGGAATTTTATATTTCTTGGTCCCTCCCAGAGTTCATTGGATCGCTATCTACATGTTCTAAGTTCCTCCCATTTGGGGGATACCTCTATGAAATTCTTAGATTCCAGCTCAGTCTCTCCTCAACAAGACAATATGTTTGATGATTGTAAAGGATGGGCAAAGGTCTCTAACAAGAAAAATCATGCTTTTAAAAAGAAACTGTGTCACATGGAACTTTGCTCACATAAGAAACCAATAATCCCCTAAGGTGTGTTGATCTTCTTGTTGGTTCATTATAGTTCAGAGCATGTATTTTCAATCCCATTAGGTGGTGGATGTTATTTTTCATTGCATTGATTATTTTTTCTCACCTTATTTTTTGGCTTAGTTATTTTTGGTGGCTTTGGTTTTATTGATGGCATCAATAAACCAAGTTATGTTGGTTTTTTGAGTTTTTTTATTGGGTAGGGGACCCATTAAACCGTAGTATCTATCAAAAAAATATCATTAATTAACTCTAAATTAATTATCATCATCATTATAAGACTAAATTCTAATTGGCTTTCAATCACTAATCCAAGGTCCAAATGTCACTTATAAATTAAAAAAATAGAGTCAATATGTTTAAATATTGAAAGCAAACACATAATAAACTAATTTAAATATTTTTAATAAAAACAAAGGATGTTAATGAAACTTTAAACATATTAACATATTTAATCCTTATCCAATAATTTCGCATTCAAGCATGATACTTAACATAGTGTAATTTTTGAGCCACGTAATTAGATATACAACTTAAAGAAAGATTCTAAAAATAACTGAGTTAGCAACATAAAAACTTAAAAAAATCATAGTTAAATATATTACTAAATTTATTTTAGCAATAATAAATCATATTCAATGATAATCAGTGAAGGATCAAAAGGTATAGTTGGCCTAGTGCCAATTATGACCTTATATAATAATAAAACAACATGGTCAACTTGACAATCACCATGTTTCAAACTAAAAACACCACTTGGAGAAAAAATGAATATAGTGATGACCTTAACTTAGGTATTAATCATTCAAAAAATTGAAACATATCCAAAATATTAAATCTTTCTAGAAATCATGTTAGTTCATTCAAACAAGTTTGTGTTAATAAAAACAAGGAAATCACAATATTACACCTTACACTATTTTAATCAAGTACCAAGAATGTCAAGCATGATCAAATACCCAATGATGAGCTTATTGACTTTCATTGAGGTCTAGTAAGTAGAGTCACTTTCATGCCTTAGTCAAGCTCATTTAAAACATGTAAACAACAATTTTATAATCAAAACTAGGTCTTAGCACAAGACTTTAATGGTTACGAAGTAATATAGCTTGTTAACACTAATCAACATAACCATGTTATTTACACTATATGAAATATATTAAATAAATGTGACTTGTCAATTAATTATCAATAATTTGCTTAATAAAATATGATCAATGTGCATCATTGACTATAATTTAATGAGAACTACATGATTTAAGCAAGAAATCAGCTAAGCAATCATCTAAAATAGTCATCAAATGATCTTATTTAATTAAAATAATTATTTCCCTACTAATTATAGGATGGAACTAGGGATATGAAATCCTCTTGTTGATGACTCTAAATGTATCACAGGTGTCCTTAGTGTTCAAAGAACACTTCTCATTTTATAATTCTAGGAATTCATAGCATGAGTAGTAGGTTTTGGCAACTTATGTTACATGTGGTGAAATAGTGGCAGAGCAATGTTTAACTTGTTCCACAAAATTTATATTAATTGATGGTTGGGAGCCATCATGGACCAAATATTTGCAAAGTGTAAGTATATATGATAATACTAGTGAATTATGATCAAATTTGAAACTACAAACTAATCTAAATGGATATTTACAATTAAATATAAACAAAAGTGATCTAGTTAAAAAAGAATAAAAAGAGAAGGGTAAGGCAAAAATATAATAAGTGATTATTGATCTTAGCCTCAAACACTATGACAAAGTTTCAATTATAATTGAGTATGTATTTAACCAGTATATAGTGAAAAATAACATGAGCTCAGATCTCACTACACACCAAGCAAACCTCTAAGGATGATATAAATAAGTACAAGTAAGAATAAAATTTACTTTAAATATTTTCTACCACACTCAAATAGCATTAGCACATTCTAATGCAAAGCAAATAAAATGAAGAAAATTCAAGATCATTCAACTAATATAGCATAAGCATAAATTAGCAACCTTTTAATCAAAGATGCAACTCCAAATTCATAAAAACTATTCAAATTCAAGACTTAAGACTAAATTGAGAGAAAAACCATGTAACAATTGACACAAAAAAAATTGGACAATCTTTTTAGAATCCCTTGATTTTATTGACTGCTCAAAGTATACAAATTTTACTCAAAATTCTTTCCCTTTAAAAAATGTTAGTACTGCCTTTTATAGGAGGACAAGGTAGTATACTGATTAGTTACAAGATACAAATGTATAATAAGTAAGGATAGTTATCCTTTTTCTAAAAATTTATAGAATACATTTGCTTTTCCAAACTAAACTAACCTAGGGGCAATATGCTAACAAACTAGCAAATGCCTTTATAAAATAATATTCCTCTTTGAAAATATTACAAAGCTTTTACAAAATGGAATATTAATTAGCTAGTTGGTGGGCCCTACACTTGATAACTTTATTTTTTTTACTGGATGATGTTCATAACCTCTAGTGTTATTCATTAACCAGCTCTAAGTCCACAGCCAGACTCAAGAGACATTCTTCCTCTTTGTCAACATGCTCATTTAATTCCCTATCATTCCTAGCCATAGCTTCCTTGATGCTCTTGGCCTAAGTTATCCTTTCATCTGCATTGAATATCATGTCTAGGATCCTACTATTGTCTAGCTTAGATTGGCTTTGACTTTTATGTTTTATTTCCTGAGTCACCAAAGTATCCCTGTGTTTGAATTCATCATCCTTGATGATGCCAGGGATAGTAGGTTGTGTAGGGTCTTTGAGAATTATCCCAAGGAGATTTTCAATCCTTCCCATTATCTCCTCATCATCTTTTAGGATTCTCTAGTTCTTGTGACCAAGAACATAAACTTTGGACCTTATCTATAATAATTCCTAGAATTGCATTCAAGTGTCTTAAACTAATTATTTTAAAACTAGGAATTTACTTTCCAACTTGAATGTTGATCATCCCTATTATTTGATCCTTTAAAGCTTGCCATTGGTTATTACACCCTTAGCCACTATATTATACTATGCCAATGCACTTTCATTACTTTCAAGGCCTCAAAAATATTATAAAAGGATTCATCAAGCATTTTATTCATTGCCTTAGGTACTGATAAGATAGCTTGTGTCTCCAAGTTCTCTTTTTCCTTATCCAAGTTAGCTATTATTTTCTTCATACCTATAATGCTTTCTCTCACCTGATCTAAATGAGCCTCAGTCAGTTCTTTAATTTCCTCTACATGGATGGAGTGCTCACCAGGTCTCTAACCTCCAACTAGAGTTAATCCCACAAATGTCTCGACCTTCTAAAAGGTGAACTCTTTAGTCCCCACCATGGCTTTTCTAGTTGTCACTCTCTAATCCATTTATCTTTGGATTGAATTTCATAGTAGTAGGTGGTTTAGTATACTTTAGAGGTTCAAGAGCCTCCATTTAGGTACTACTTGATGCTCCTAAAGCATATATCTGCTTGTTATCTAAACCTATAGTAACCACTATTCTTATTTCTTCTTCCTCCTTCGTCAAAGCTCTTATCTATGGATTGATATCATCATGTACATCAAATTTAATAATCTTGGTTAGGTTCCATGAGTGGTGCCAAGTGGGTATTTTATACACTTTTCCATAGATGAACCAATCAAGGATGGTTGGTCCATGGATAGGGTACTCATCACTAAATAAGTTAACCTCACTCATGGGGTGATTAAAATTCAAATTTAACTTATTTGATCCAATTGGGACCATTTGTAATTCTACCTTTTTCTTCTTCAATGGTGCCATTGAGACTAGGTCCAAGGCAACTTATTTCCCTTTTTTCTTTCTCAACCTCCTCTACTTGTGCTTGTGCTTCCTAAACATGATCCTCCTCTTCATCAAAGCCATATGCCTCAACAAGAACCTTGAGGGCATCCTCCACTATCTCATTAAGCTCTAGGGCAATCATGTCTATGTATTCAACTAGAGATGTTGGTCTTTGGGGAGGGATTGAGGATGATGGGCCCTCACCAAGTCTTTCTTCCAACTTTTTATTACTAGGACCTTTTGTAATTTATGCTTGGGGATATTTCCCTTCCACTTATGGTTGTTCTTGAGGGAGTCTTGAAGGTCTAGGTATAAAATGGTATTACAGAGTTCTCATTTTCCATATGTCACCTGGTGGCTTCTCATCACTGGTCAATCTATGTTCAAGTCTAATGTTATGCCCCTTGAGCCTAGCCAATGTTTCTTTGAAATTATTTACTTTGATATATATTGTTTCATGGACATCAAGTTGATGCACATACACTGGCTTGGACAATTACTTAGATTTCAAGTGTGTGAGATCATGTTATTATGATCTCACAACTTTAGCTCATCAAGTCAAAATTTGAAAGATTCCTTATGCTTGACCATACAATTCACCTGATCCCAATTTTATAACATAGTTCTATCAATGGTTAAAGGAAAGGAATGGAGGATGCCTTTCCTCTTATCTTTACACACTCTGTCCACACCATTAAGAAGTTGGTATGTAATTTCTTACTCTATTAGCTTGGTGGGAACATAGACAGGTAACTTGTAAGGTTGGATCAAAATACCTTTAATTATGATCACTATATAATCTAGATACAACCAAATGTATCCCATTAGCTCCACATATATCTTGATTATAGGGCTTACCCTAGGTATAGGGATCTCTATGATGGCTTCTACCAAGGCTAGATACACACAGTCATAGATAAATTGGATATTATGCCTATATTTGAATATGTGTAGCTTTGAAGAGTGATGGGAGACTATAAATTTACCCTCATGTGACCAATTTTTGATATAATGGATATGGGTGGAGGCTATAAAGGTATCAAATAGATAGGACATCATGAAGAATTATGTACTAGTTTTCTTCTTAATGGTTATGAATTATCATTATAAATAGATGATGATCATCTCTCCAATTGGAGGAGTGAGCTCTTTCTACCATGAAGTATATGTAAGACATCCAACTCTTGTTAGCACAAGTGGTTGAAGGGGGTCCAAAGATTCTATTTAATAGATTCATGATTACCCTAACTCCCTCTCTAGGTTGGATAACTAAGATGTTTCCAGTAGTTTTTTGGATCACATGGTTCCTTTTGAGCAACCATGGCCTAAGGATGGTGTCTAGATCATTCTTGTTAGTCCATTCCTTAATAGTTAAAAAATCCAATTGGGGTTTTAAAATTTTGTAATAACTCTCAAATTCCAATTGGTAAATGAATAAAATTCTTCTAAAGGTCCCTTCATGAATAATCCAACCCTACTTAATCCTATAGTCCTTGAAAATGGGAGAAAACATGTAAATATAGTGGATTACCTCTAGTTTGGTGTCTATATGGTGAATATTAGCCATTTAGACTATAACCAAGTAGTAATAGCTTCTCTCTATAGTGGAAATATTCTATTATTCTTTTGTGATGGGTTGCATGTCTTCAATGGTCCAAAAGAGTTCAGACCAATTCTTATTACACGTGCTCAATGCAATAGTGTCTAGGTCTATGTCCTTGAAAACCCTCCCTTCATTTTCTGTAGACAAATACTACTCTATCTCATCCCTGTATTATTACCTCTAAGCTACCATTGCTTCTAGACTTTGAAAATTATTTATTTTTGTGTTCTAAATAGTCTCTAGGTTAATTCTTGTATGCTCAAATTACAATCAAACTCTCTTTTAGCTTAATTGTGATCAATCTGAGCTCAAATTATGGATTTTATACAAGTTTGGGGTTCCTTAAAGATTTAATGGTGATGGATTACTTTGAATTCAACTCATACATACCTTAGTTTTTATTTTAACCTTTGCCTTTATACGTTTGCATTTTCAAGCACACAATATCTTCATTTTGTCATTTTATGCTTGCATGGCATTTATTCAGCATCTATCTATCAATTTTCATGACATTTTTCATAAATGCCTTCAAGGCACTAACAATTAGAATTTAAAAATTAACTTTTCCTTCACACCATTTGATTTGATCAACACTTCAGGTGACAATTTGGGTGATGGTCCTACCCCAATTGGTGGTAGAAATTCCAGGAGCCATAACTTTTGCACCATAGCTCCAATTGACTCCCATTTGAACCGTTGGAAAGCTAAGAATGAGAAAAACATGATGAAATATATTTAACTATGCTTGTTGGGTTTTGACCCCCAAAAACCTAATGGAAGTGTCCTAAATTTCAATTTTAATAGTGTTGTATAAAAATAGTAAGTTTTTTAAAATAGTAATTTCTTGAATTCTATATTATTTTACATCATGGAAGTCAAACCACTTCATCTCCCTTGAGATTGGTGACCTTCCACATCCTCCTCTTACCTTAAAAGTATGTATAAATGTAGATGTAACCTAAGAAGGAGATTAGACACCTCTTCCTAGAGATAAGCATATGTTTGTATTTTCAGTCTTATGAGTAATAAAACATCTCTTCTTAGAGAAATCATTATTACTTTGTTATGTTAATGTTCTTGAAATATCTTTCAACCAAAACTTCTAATTTTTGGATCATTGTTTGATCAAGATACAAGGATCAATGTGGGATGTTGATCATGATCTAAGCACTCACATATCATTGGCCATCTTTGCATTGAGCTTCATAGTTGTGCCACTTGTCACTTTTGTAGGCTTTTTGAGCTCTACTTCCTATATTAGTCACATATCAAATGAGCATCTACCATGTTTTGAGCTCGTAGGTTATCAAATCTCTATTGAAAATTCATCAGTGATCTCATACCATTGGATCATCTAAGCCCAACATAGTGCGAGCCATTGATCCTATAAGATTCATGATCTCTAATCAATGCATAGTCATAAAAGAACTTAGGCTAAGATATTTTAAACTAAGTTTATTTCATGTTAATAAACACACCATAGACTTAGACTAAAATATTTTATACTAAACTTTAAAGCATAATATAAAACCCCTTGGATGATATAAATCATGCCCCTTTGTGTAAGTAAAAATGTGAGATGAGCTTGAATTTGATGGCCTCATAGACATCAATGACATCCTCATAGATGTCAAATTATGTTCATGACAATGTCAAATTTAAGATTGTGAAGTCCTTTAGGTTCAGTGGGCTTAAAGTTGATGGTCTCATAGATTTCAATGATGGCCTCATGGATGTCAAATGATGGTCACAAAAATGTCAATTTTAAGATCATGAAGTTCTTTTATATAGGATTGTTATATGGTGGTTCCACGAGGCTTCTTAGGCCTTTTGACTTTTCATCATTGGATCTAAATCTATGAGTGACCATGAACCATGGATCATGATCTAGGAACTTTTACATTATTGGTTCCTTTGATTAATTAAAGTCTAAAACCTAATTTTTAAACTAAGATCTTGTTTATTAAAATATACAACAAGGTCTTACGATAAAACTTAGGCTTAAACTTATATTAAATACTAGGGCCCATCCAACCTTCAAGCTTCCCTCATATCATATGATCTTCAGTTCCACTTAAGCATGGGCAATTGGATCTATAAAGAATTGAGGTATTTAAGTTAAGACTCGGGTAGATAGAAACTTAGGCTAAGGCATTAAGGCTAAGGTCTTATTTGTGTTGATAAACATGAATAGGGCCTTAAAATTAAGACTTTAGGATAAATAGATAATAAAGGGGACCATGTTATAAAATTAAAAGGATCCTATGAACATGGATATTAGACTTGATTAGAAATATAGGAAATAAAGGGGGAAAATAAAAAGGACTAAGTAGGACTTTCAAGTTAAGGTTTGGTTGTGTTAATAAATATGACTAGGCTTTAACATTAAAATTAAACTTAAGTCCAAATTAATTTGAAATATTCTTGCCAATTTGATCCTGCCAAATGTAAATTTGAACCAAGGGCTTCGGCTAGGGTTTTCTAGAGGAGAGCCTTCAAAAAATGAAGCCCAAAGAGAGTTAATCTATAAACACTAAGCATGGTCTCTTCAATAGGGCCCCATGAAACCTGCATCTATAAGACATGAAAACCAATTATATGAAACATTAGGTAAGCTCAAAGTAAAACCATAAATTAGTATTCCAATTTTATCAAAGTGGATGATCTTAAAATTCTAATAATGTTCAATACATGCCATGGTTTTAGGGTTAAGGTTCAAAGTATTTCAAGGGTCCCAATTTTTGAAAATGGTGGTATGTTGATCTCAAAAAATAGTAACTTCCAAAGCAAACTATTAGTAGTTTGTCCTGTCAAGGTCAAATTACTACCCCTATTATATGAAACTTTCAAAAATCTAGTCTTTACCCCTTTACAATTGGTCAAACCTGTCAATTATGGTCCAAAAATGCAAATTTTGATCAAAATGTCAA
The DNA here is from genome assembly GCA_037957365.1 of Torreya grandis. Taxonomy (NCBI): domain Eukaryota; kingdom Viridiplantae; phylum Streptophyta; class Pinopsida; order Cupressales; family Taxaceae; genus Torreya; species Torreya grandis. The sequence goes on along the minus strand of JARHVA010003399.1, from coordinate 1,393,626 downwards.
AAAAGGGTAAAAAATCATCAAAAATGATATCAAAAGTCATTAAATTATCTCAAAAGATCTTTATTCATGTTTAAAAATGTGAAAATATCTTAAGTCTAAAAGTTCAAGTCATGGAAAGGTCTTTGATATCTTAATTAAGCCAAAAACGCCCCAAAATAGCTCCCATGTGCCAAATTTGCAAGTTTAAAACATGGAAAAGTCTAATTTTGTATGATTTTCATGAAATACAATTCAAATTTTCTTCACCAAGTGGTGTAAATCTTTGTCTATATTATGAAGGCAAGAAAAGACTCTTTTTTCACCTATTATACAAGAGAAGTATATAATTTATATGGTTTCCATACAACTTAGGGTATGGGAGATAAATATTGGTCCATTACCAAGATTTAGAAAGATTTTAATGGAAATTCATGGCCATACAAGTCCTAAACTAGTCCTCCTTTGGTTTCTTGCTTCTTGGCACAAAAGGACCTACATGTAGGTTTTTTTATGGTACAATTTGTTGGAGGAGAGTGAAGGTCCAAAATTTGGGGTAAATAAATTAGACTTAGAGGGCTTACTAATGGTCTAGGTGGTTTCTCAATTGTATTTTCCATGCTCATGAACCATCTAGTTAAAGTTAGGTCAAAATTTGTTGCCTTGCAACCAAAAAGGTCACTATTTTTCTCTAATTTTTCCTCACTTGGGCAGAGTTGCAAGGAAATTCAACTTGATCCAAAATATTGATGACTTGTTATACCTTTTCATGGCATTATAAATTTTTTATTCATCCAATTCAATTTCAACATAAGGTCTCAAACTTATCTAGTCAATATGCAGTGTTGGCAAGCTTGCAAAGAGGATTTGTATGGTCCAAGGAGAAGAAGGCAGTCTAAAAATTTTCAAAAATTCATATTTGTAGGGTTTGCATTAAGTTTTCATGGTTTAAATTCATAATTCATATATTATTCAATTTTCATGGCTAAGGAAGCTCATATTCATGCTTTTAAGTGTCTCAAAGAAGCTAGTTTAGCATAAATTAAGGAAACTTTGCAAATTTTAAGGTTTTAGAGAAAACCATGTTTTAGTTTCCACCTTTTATTCTCCTCTTTTAGAATCAAATTTGATGTGGTATGATTTTAATGAGTCCTTTTTTTCATTCAACCCCTTAATTTGATCTTATCCTTCCTCTAGGAGCTCTTTTCCCACCTCCACTTCACTCACTCCCATTCCACATTCATACACAACCATACCACTATGTTTTCACCCCTTTTTTCCACCTCCCTCCATGTTTTCTCAAAATATTTTCATGCCTACCATCCTTCATCCCATCTCCATCACCTTTCCCATCACTAAGACCATGGTTAAAGAGAGGAAGGCACCATGAGCATGACAAGGGTATGTAGGCAAGCAAAACATCATGTAATAGTAAGGAAATGAGGACAAACATTAGGTTCATATAGTCAAATAAATCCAATGGGGTCATAGGGTTTTAAGGACAATGGTCTCCCTATATATTTTAGATAAAATGACCTCATTAAGCTTAAATAAAAATGAAATAAAGGTTAAAATCTACTTTTAGCCATTTTCAAGGTCATATACAAGCTATTGTCCGTATTGGGTACCTTCAAGAAGAGGCCTATAGTTGTAAATCATGATTGAAATGCCTTTCAAGATGATTTGATTCACTTATTTCAATTCATCATGTCTTTAAGGAATACCATAATGGTTTTAAGATACAAGCCCACTTGTCATTCTTTGAATCTCATGCATAAGTACCCTATAGTGCTTAAATGCACCTATCAGGCCTATAGGTGTATTCAATTATACAAATGAGGGTTTGAGATGTTCCAAGGATTATGATGAAACCTAATGAACTAAAAATTAACTTGAAAAATTAATCAAGGTTTCAGAATACAATGATGTAATTAAGGGTTTTTCAATAAAGACTTTCAGCCACCCCTAATGGTAATCTACAACCATTTTCTATACACAGGGCATTATATACAGTCAGCTTTTGAAGGAGGGTCTATTTCAAAGAGGATTATGGTTAAGTCCTTTGGTGCATAATGACTCATGAAATATGAAATGACCTAGATGAGGTCAAGGTAGTAGAATATTAGCAAGGTTTCTTATACATAAACCCTACAATGTTTGGTTTACAACCTATAGGCCTATTGCATAGACAAGAAGGTCTAATTAATAAAGAGATAGACTTTTAAGAACAATTACTAGCTAACCATTAAAGGATATAAGACTTTTGAACTATGAAATTTTATGAAGCTTGGATTGAGGGAAGGAGTATGAACTTAATTTCAAAGGCTACTTAAGGGGCTAGATATTCATGTATAGTTCCAAAAGGGCACCTACAAGCCTGTGCATTATATAGAAGCCTCATTGCATATGGGTTAGACCTCTAGGGTTTTCAAGAAGGGAGTAAGATTAGAAATAACATATTTAGTCTTGAGAGAAACTTATATATGATTATCATGGATAATTAATCTTTTCAAAGTATCAAACAAGCCTAAATGGAGGAAAAGTAAGGTACATCCTATGTCATAGTTAATTCAAGGTAGGCTACAGCCAAATAAAGAGGTCACAATGATAAGGGAGGTTTCTCAAGTTTAAGACTTTCATGTGAGATAGTTTGAGATTGGGAGATCATTTGAATTGAATAAGGTACTTTTTCTTATCATTGACACTTATGTTTTATCAATCCATCCAAGCATTCTCAAGACTTTGACCCCTGATCCATACAAAACCTTAATAGAAGGGTTGTTGGAGTCATTTGTTCATAAGTGATAATGATACAGTGTCCTGAGGTGTCATGAAGAAACTAAGATCTCTAAAGGGAGGATGTATAGTCATATCCCTCTTTAAATATAAAAAATACTCACCTATATCCAACACTAGAAGCTCATTAATTTCCCTCAAAAAAAGGTACAGTGTTAATCATGTATGAAATGTGGTTTATGAGGTCTTGTTTCACTTTGTGAAAGTCCTTATGTGTTTGAAAAGTGATAAAAATTATTTAAAATAGATATGGCCACTTCATTATTTCATGCCTAATAATGATATATAGTTCCCTAGAGACTAACCTATAGCCCCAATGTCACCATCTACAACCATATAAGGCTAAAGGTACATCTTCAAGCTAGTATGCGCATAGATATGGATAGTGGTTCATCATGAGAAGTTTTTTTATGGTTTGGGTATCTAAGGTGTGAGGTGGGATTCAAAAATTTCAAATAATTCTAGTTGAGACTTTCAAAGCTAGTATATAGTCATACAAAATACTCACCTACATGCACAAGAGTATACAGTCATATATCCAAGATTGCCAAGTAGTATGTAATCATTAGCAGTGTTTTAAGGTGGTTTCATAATTCAAAACCTTAATCAATAGATAAATAATTATTTTATCTCATAAATAATCATAAAATTATCTTTAAGTATGTCATTTATTGCTAAAATTCAAAACTTTAACACCATCTATAGTCACTTAAGGGTAGGTTATCTTCAAGTTGGCAAGAGAAAATAGGAATACTATGGTACATGGTTGTTTTCTTGTTCATTAAAAAGGGTCATAGGGGTAAGAAATGCATTTGAATTATACCATGGGGATAAAATGATGGAATTTAAAAGATAATATATAGTCAATTATCTTTAAAAACCTCACTTATAACCACTCAAAGGTTTAGTCAATCCATGAGTCTTAATGATCCATGGCCTAGAGTGAGGTTCATGATTTAGAGATACCACAATAAAGTTAAGGGTATATGTACATCAATTTAAAAATTAAAACTTTAACACCTTTTATATTAATATACCTTATTCCAAGGACTACCTACATAGTTAGGGCATCAATCATGTACAAACTATGCATAGGTTGAGACCTAAAGGCTTGGTTATGAGTCAAATTGCTTTGAAGGAGAGATGAATTGAGATTTTGAACTGGTATAAATAGTATTAAATCACCTAAATCAGATGGATTGGCCACAATATTGTTTAAACCTGATCAATTTTCACCTAGAATGCCAAAACACAGTCATTTTAAAGCCTAAATGCATTGGTTGAAGGTCATGATGTGTTTGAAAATAGGGGTAGAGTTTATTTTCAAACTCATGAAGAGGATTTTTAGATAATTTAAGATTATTTTGACCTTAAAACTTATAAAATCCATTAAAATAATCTTCAAAACATCAAAACTCAGTCAAAAATGTAGACAGTCCATGCATAGGGGTCAAAATTTAGGGACAATTAAAGATTTTAGGAGATACAGGTGGAGTTAAGACCCTAAATTTTGTATACAAGGTTTTCATGATTGGATAACCATATGAAAAAGTTTCATGTCCATTGGAAAAGTGGACATATTTGTTTTTTTTTCTCAGATCTCACCATGTTTGTTTGAGGTCACCATTGGAACATGCTTCATTATGGAGTGCTTCAAAAGCTTATAATCCTAAGAAAAGGATTTAAAATAATTTTCTGATGTTTTTAAATCATAATAAAACCACTATAGAGTGTATAAACTCCAAATTTTATGAAATCCATGATCATACAGGCTTATGCAAGCAAATAGGCACATGGGCCAAAAAGGCATTTTTTGACTTTTCAAGTAAAAATAAATTTTAGAGTGTTTTTATAGAATGGTTCAGGTCCCATAATGATTTTTTCAGTATTTTAGGAGCTTTTAAGGAATTATTTTCATTTTAGTGAAGTTTTTCACTTTTTATAGTTTTAGGCACCCTTCCAAACCTCCTGTTCAAATGCTCATTTTGTTCACCACATGTGGATTTTGTCTGAACATTCTTAGTATGTTTTGAGGAACCATATTTAATTATAATTAATGAATAATTTATATCATTTTAGGGTGTATGATTTATTAACAATCGCTAAGAGCATAGGTAGCCTGAAATGCAAGCTAAACTCTATAGGCAAATTTCATTTACATGGTAAATTTTCATATATTTTGCATGGGAGCCCAATATTTTAAGGGATGTCAGGGGGGTAAATTTGATACATATAAATTTCAATGGTTTGATATTTGGAGGATTATACTTCATGAATCATCAATTTGAAGATTCAGCTTTAAAACCCTCCTAAACCCCTAAAAAACTACTTTTAATAAAAGTGGATTTTATTGATATAAAATCACTATGGATCAACCTAAAACATTTTAAAATTTCAATTAAACTCATATATAATTCCATATATGTAAATTTAATGCATGGATCTATACAAATAAAGGAAAAAATCATGTTTTTTATGGAAAAAAGCATGTAAAACAAAGTACAGGGTAGTTCAAAGGAATATAATCAATGGAGATCAAATCATAGAAATTTTTATTCATCTTAGAATATTTATTTGGTCAAAAATAATTTCAAAATTATCCCTACCATCTCAATCAAAATGGCTAGTATGTTGGAAAATAGGACAAAATTGACAAAGTCAACCCTATTTACTAAATGATGAATGTTTTCACATCAAAATCACATATTTGATAATGAATAAAGTTTTTAAATGTATAATTCTTGGTTTTTTTAGGTTTCATGGCTTCTTATTTTAGGTTTAATGGTGAATAGAAGCATATATTAGACTTTAGGCTTGGTCTAAATGGCTTCGTTGATCAACTTGTCAAGTTTGAGTTTGGTGTTGGAATTGGTCATCAAGGAGTTCAATTTAGAATTTCACACCACTTTGATGCTATTTAATAAAGGTATGTATTTGAATTTCATCCTTCAAGATGACATTTCATGCATGAGGAGGCTAAAGAGGTAGTTAACAGGTTTTAAGGAGTCTTGACTTTAAGTTGACAATTTGACATCATCATGCACCTATCTTTGGTTGACATGTCTTTCAAGCTTCAAAAAAATCAAGTGGAGTTTATATTTAAATATTTACATAGAATCATGCATGTAGGAGAGTTTTAATTGTCAAACTTGGGCCCATTATATTATTCCTATGCCAAGTTTGAAGCTTTTCATGCAAATTTTGTGAAGTTTAAAGGATTTTTGAAATGTTTAAACTTTGTAAAAAGGAGTTGTCTTGAGTTGAGTAAACAAATACCACCCATTATCTATTTTTAACACCACTTAGGGTTTGTATTAGGTTCATAAACATATATATTATCTTTTTCAATCTATTTTTTATTTTCCTATAGCTGAAGTAGAAATTGTAATCTGGACCATACATCAATAAAGGAGATTTTATTTTGAATATGAGTTTTTATAGATAATAGAGTGTAATTGATTGTGTATAGGCATATAAGTGATATTATATCTCCTTTTGGTATGTCCACTCCTCACCTATTGCTTTCTATCTCACCTTATGTAGGTCATTTGAAGAAGTAAAAAAAGAATTTTGTAATCCATTAATCCTTCATCTAAAATATTTATGCTTAATAGAAATATAGTACTTTTATTGATTCACATATGTGCATTAGTTTCAGTAGTTCTCAGAGGATATAAATAATTCAAGTGCATCACCTAATTAGATAGGATTTCCTTTCAATTTTCCCTTCCCCTTTTCATACCAAAATCATAGTAAATCATATATAATTGATAAATATTAAGGAAACCAACATTATCAAGAGGTTATTCTTAGTATAGAGTCACCTACACTTTGATAATTTCCAATTGTATCATCTGGAGTGAGGGTGTGTTTTACACATCTTCAAGTAGGGTGCACTCTAGAGTGATAACAGTTTTTGGCACGCCTGATGGGACTACTTATTCATACTTTTGAATTATTATCTATGTATTTAAGTATATTATTCATTTCTAGATTTTCATTTTCAAATTTTTATAATTTTCATGCCACCAAGATTTTTCACAAGATCCTTTACAAAATGGAAAGAAATATATTTTTCTGAGTTATCTTTCCAATCAGTAAAGAAGAAGAAAACCTCTCAGTCAAATCAAAATCCTACACCTTTTTTTCCCCTACTATTTCACAAAATATTCCTATCTAAGCCAATATTATTCAGCCAATTTTTTTTTTAAATCCTATATCTCAAATGGTTATTCCCATAAGATAGGATTTTGTTGCATTCAATGGTGGTAGTCCTCTAAATCTCAATAAATGGGATGACATCTTATTTTCTACTCTGAAGGCTCTTCCTTATTTTATAAGATAAAATCCAATAACTCCTATTGAAAATATTACAAATATTGATAATCTTTGTTTAGTGCATCATGTGACATGAAAATTAAGTAACGAGGTTGTTTGCAATTTCTTTCAAAGGAAAAACACTTTAGTGGTATAGAGGTTTGGTTCTTGCATCAATCAACAATTGGGATGAATTTGGAGAACTTATGTGTAAACATTTTGAAGACAAAAGTGATCATCTTTCACTTGTAAATCATCTTATAATAATTAAGAGAATCAATCATGAATTCATGGTGGATTTTAACTACAGATTCTATAAGACTTGGGATAGAATTCCTATAGTGATCAAGCCTACAGCTAACTATGTTTTTTTGTACTATCTGAAAGCTCTAAATTTAGATGTGGATATCATGATTCAATCCATAAGAGGTAACACTCTACCTAAATATTTTTAAGTAGAAATCAAGGCTAAAAATTATCTTATACAAGTAGGCAAGTTATCTCTAAGGCCACCAATGCCTCTTTTTCTAGAGATCCATCCTCCTGCTCCAACTATTGCTCCAATTCTAGAGTCATGAAAGTTCCATCAAATAGAAGTTGATCAAACTGATATATTGGGGAAGATAGAGAGTCTTCTTAAGGATAAAACTAACAAGTTGGTTACAATTGAGAGGCAGCAAGCTCCACCATATGGGCCATATCAAAATACTAATTAGAATTATTAGTCCAATAGGCCATCCTATCAATTCAATTCATAAGGACAAGGGTATAATTCTTGATCAAGGTAGTATAATCCTAATGCTACAAGAAATTCAAGAGATATTATGCCAACTAAGAGCAATTATACTCAAGAAGGATAATGGAATAATCAATGGGATCAAGAAAACAACATGGAAATGGCTCCAACTGGTGAGAATTCTCATCAATATTTTATGCAACAAAGTTTCTTCCTTCATTTGAAAACCAGCCACCTTCTCAAAATAAGGAAGCCTCTCTACCACTAAAGTATAAGTACTAAATCAGCAAGGAGAAGGAAGTGGTAAGGTAGCTAATAAAACTATGTTTGTGAACTTCTAGGAAGGTGAGAATTCTTTTGAGCACTTGGCTGCAAATCAAAGTCAAGATTTACCTAATATTGATAATTTAGTTATAGCTCATACTAGATCTAAGAAAAGAGAAATTAGTGAAGTTTCAATTCTTGATAGAGCATCCCATCCTTCTTCTTGGCCACAAAAAAATATGATAACTCATGAACTGCCTCAAAAAAGTTCAAATTAGCAAGCTCAAGATCCAAAGGATAAGAATGTGAAAAGGCCTTATATTCCTCAATTCACACAACATTTGGGAGCTCTTTATGCTCCTAAATTGTAATCAATGGAAGCCACTTCCCCACTCAGTATTTTGGATCATGTGAAGAAGACTTCAGTATCAATTTTAATGTAGGATACCGTACTAATCTCAAGACAAAAAGAGTACTTTCAAGAGGAACTTTCAAAGCTCACTATCCCTCATAGACCATCTAAAAAGGAAAGAGTAAGTTTTGTTCTAATTAATTCTAATCCAACTATTGAGTCTCAACATCTTAAGGTGATTAAGCCTCCTCCATTTTATCTTTATGTTATCATTGGGGATATATTAGTTCATAACTATATGATTGATAATGGGGCTAGTACCTCTATCATGCCCAAGTCAATGGCTAATAAGTTAGGATTGTAGTATGAACCCCATGAGAAAGGTATTTTGTAATTATATGGGTCTCCTACTAAGACTTTAGGTGTGTTGAAATATCTAAATATCATACTTGTTGCTTGTCTAAATTTCACCATTTTATAGGATGTTATTGTTGTTATTGATTTACCTCCATATTTTACACTATGCCTATCTAGAGATTTCACTGCCAAAATAGGAGGTTACCTTTCTTCATATTAGTCATAAATGGTTTTTGGAACTAGATATGAAACCAAATTTACTAGTAGATCTGATCCTATTTCCAAATTTTATCTTGAGCCATATATGCCAAATATGTCAAATGTGAATTGTAGTATTTTAGAAGAAGATGATGACATCATTGAGAAAGAGCCTTCTAAGCCTCTTGAAGGCATACCAAATATTCTCCTAGATTAGAGGGCTTTTGAAAATCATGGACATGACCCCTATAAAATTATTGAAGATGCTAGTTTTGGAGTCTACTGTATGCACGAAGAGGGTGACTTATTTCCTAGTCTCACTAGCTCAATGTAGGATCAAGAAGGATTTTGGAATATATTCGCTGATGGATCCAAAACAAAGAATTGAAGTGGGGATGGTGTAATGTTATTTTCACCACAAAATCAAAGGTATTATTCTTCTATTATATTTTAGTTTAGTTTTAATTTTAATACTATAGAGTATGAAGTTCTTATTTATGGTCTTTAATGGGCTAAAAAGAGGGATATTAAGCTCTTGAAAGTGAAAGGTGATAGTGAGTTAGTAGTCTAGCAAGTCAAAGATTTAAGTGCATCAAAGAATTTTTTTTTAAGAACTAAAAACATAGAGTTTGGGATCTCATGGAATATATTCTTGCATTTGACATTCGCTCCATTCTTAGAGGAGCAAATTGGCATGTTGATAGACTTGCTGCCATTGAAGCACAATATGATATTCTGGATCAAATTAAGGAAAATAAAAATCAGACCCAAATCAAGGTTGTATGTAGGATTTCAGTTCCAAATAATGATGTAAGTTGGCAAGTTTTTTTATTCTGATAAGAAAATAGCATATTTTATATAGAATGAGGCAAAATTTTGCTAAAGAAATCATAATAAATTACATGATCAATATGGAAATCAGATTATGCAATTAAAATCAAATAAGATGCCTAAATTTTTGGTAACCTCAGAAAGAATATTTAATGAAGATGATCATATAAGGAAGGATAAAGTGAGTATTTCTTCCAAGAAAGAACATTATGAGCCAATTAGCATAGCTAAAGGTAAGTAACTCAAGCTAGGTAAAGTGAATAATGATTCTGAGAGAGTAGCTTTCATTTCATTATGTCAATAATTCATGGATGTATTTGATTGGGAATACCATGATTTGAAAGGTTTTGAATGGATATTGGCACAACATACTATTGAACTAGAATAGGATGCAAAACCAATAAGATAAGAGCAAAGGGCTATCAACCCCAAGGTTGAGATTCTCATGAGGAAAGAGCTTACAAAATTGATTGAATCAAGTATTATTTTTCTTATAAATAATTCAACATGGGTATCAAATCTTGTACCGGTAAGAAAGAATAATGGAGAGATAATACTTTATGTAGATTTTAGAGATTTGAACAAAGTATCATTAAAAGATCACTATCCACTTCCTTCCATAAATCAAATTTTACAGAGAGTATTAGGTTCATAGAGGTTATTTTTACTAGATGGATACTTAGGATACAACTATATATTGGTGAAAGAGAAAGATCAGTATAAAATAGCTTTCACCACCAAATGGAGTACTTTTTCTTACAAGAATATGCCTTTTGGACTCTCCAATGCTAAAACTACCTTCCAAAGGGCAATGAATGTTGTTGTTCATGGTCTATTAAGTGAAATGTTTTTAGTCTATCTTGATGATAGGATATTATTTTCAAAAAATCCTAATGATCATCTAACACACTTGAGAATTATTATTAATATATGTGGACAATTTGAAGTCTCATTGAATCTAAAGAAATGCATTTTTTTAGTGCATGAGGAGAGACTTCTTGGGTATGTGGTGGCCAAATCTAGCCTTTCCATTGATCTAGAGAGAATAGGGGAAATCCTTGCTATATCATTGCCTAAACACAAGAAAGGATTACAAAGCTTCTTGGGTAAGATAAAATTTATCAAAAGATTCATTCCTAATTTTGCAGAACTAGTAAGGCCACTTACTCAAATGCAAAAGAAATATCAAGAGTTCACTTGGATTAAATAAGGTAAAAGGAGTTTTGAATATATAAAGGAAGCAATCAGCCAAGCTCCTACTTTGCTCAATTTTGATTTTAGTAAGGATTTCTTATTTTATGCTTTCTCTACTTCCAGTACTATTTCATCCATGTTTATGCAACACAATGATGAAGGTTTGGAATAGCCCATTGCTTTCTTTAGTTAATATTTAGAGGGTTATGAAGAGAAATATTATTTTGTAGCATGTTTTTATTATTATAAGAGGTCTAAAAAAATTTAGACATTTGGTTTCAGATAATAAGATTATATTAATGGTTTCTCATCCAAGTGTGAAGGACTTCATTCTCAATAGAGTTTTGAGCGAAAAAAGAGTTGGATGGGTCACTAAATGCATAGAATATGACAATTAAATCAAGTTTAAAAATATGGTATGAGGTAAAGGATTATTTGAACATCCTGTAGAAGATGTAAAATAAAAAAAAGAAACAATTTTGACAATTTAGGACACTCAGCATGAAGCTGAAAATACACCTCTTACAAGTTGGACACAGAACATTGCTAGATTTATTCAAACTAGAGAATGTCTAAGGGGTTTGAATGAATCATAAAGAAGATGCCTCAGACTAAAATCAGTACCATATATTCTAGTTGATGGAGTGATTTTTAAAAAATATAGTGGAGGTATGATTTTAAGGTGTGTTGAAACTAGTCAATTTGACAAACTTTTTGAGAAATTTCATGATAGTCCTTCTAGAGGTCATTTTTAAGCCAAGACCACAGATGAAAAAACTATTAGATCTAGTTATTTTTGGCCCAATTTATTTAGAGATACATATGCATGTGTTATAAAATGTACAAAGTGTGCAATATTTGTAGGGAAATAGAGACTAGTTATTATGCCACTAAAGCCAATTCAAGTTGAGCAACATTTCATGTAACGGGGTTTAGATTTCATTTGCATGATTTATCCTCCATATAGTGATGGTCATAAGTGGATCTTAAAAACTACATATTATTTCACCAGGTGGGTGGAATTAGTGCCTTTGAAAGAGGCAAATGAGAACTTTATACTTGTATTCTATGAGAGTCTACTAACTCATTTTGGAACACCTTCTACTATAATATTAGATAATGTTTTGACATTCAGTATCATAAAGGTATGTGAGTTGGATCTTAAACATGTTATTTATTTTAAATCTTCATCAAATTACTATCTATAAGATAATAGACTAGCTGAGTCCACTAAAAAGAATCTAATTTGGATCATCAAAAGAATAATGGAAGATAATCAAAGATCTTGGCATACTAAGTTGAAGATTGCTTTATGTGTTGATATAATCACCCATAAGAAGGCCATTAGTCATTCACCTTATCTCCTAGTTTATGGAAGATAAGAAAGGCTACCTATTTCATTAGAGCTTTCAGCTTTGGAGCTTGCACACTAGTTAGAGCTTCTGAAAAGTGATGTAATGGAAGTCGAGATAAATGAACTAAGACAGTTAGAGGATATAAGAGATGATGCTAGGCACACCATGTGGTCAAATTAGTAGAAAGTGAAGAATACATTTGACAAGAGATATTCATCAAAAACATTTTATAAAGGAGACATAGTACTCAAATGGGATGAAGAGCATGTAAAGCCAGGTACGCACTCCAAATTTGATAACCTTTGGAGTAGACCTTATATTATCACTGATTGTAAGAAGAAAAATGTTTTTTAGTAATCCAAATTAAGTGGATAAAAGCTTCCCATTCCTATGAATGGGATGTTTCTTAAATACTACTATTAGGAGAGTCACTCCTTTGTACATAGTCATAGTTTCATTCCTCTAAGTATTTTTTTGCACATGCTTTTAGTAGTTGTTTTTTCCCTTTCTAGTTGTTGTTGTCCTTTCCTCTAAGTTCATACATGTACATGTTTATTTTATTTTGTGTTAGTTTCTCTTGTTATTTCTTGGTCTATAAGCTTTCCTAATTTTAGTGTTTATCTTCGTTTATCCTTGCCAGAGTTATGAGTTCTTTTGAACAACAGGCTAGTCAACATTGAAAGTCATCAAAAATTGTTATTAATTTATCTTATAAAGGTCAAATTATTACCCCTATTATATGAAATTTAATAAAATTCAGTCCTTACCCCTTTGCAATTGGTCAAACCCATCAATTATGGTCTAAAAATGTAAATTTTGGTCAAAAATGTTTAAAATAGGGTAAAAAAGCATAAAAAATTATTTCAAAAGTCATTAAATTATTTCAAAAGAGATTTAGTCATTTTCACAAAGGTGAAAATAGCCTAAGTTTAAAATTTCAAGTCATGAAAAGGTTATATGATATCTTAATTAAGCCAAAAAGGCCCCAAAATAACTCCAACATGCCAAATTTGCAAGTTTAAAACATGAAAAAATCTAATTTTGGATGATTGCCATGAAACAATTCTCAAAGTTTCTTTACCAAGTGGTGTAAATCTTTGTCTATCTTATCAAGGCAAGAAAAGACTCTTTTTCACTTATTTTTTAAGAGAAGTATAGAATCTGTATGGTTTCCATATAATTCAGGGTAGGGGAGATCAATATAAAGCCATTACAAATATTTAAAAAGAGTTACATGGAAATTCATGGCCATACAGGCTCTAAACTAGTCCTCCCTTGGTTTTTTTGACCATTTTTGGCCCTACAAGCCAAAATTGGTCTCCTTCCTTCCCTGCCATTCTAAACCCTCAGTCTAGTCATGTACCCACCTTTTGTAAATTCCATTTTTCGTCTTTGCAATAAGCCTTATTCTTATAAAACATTGAAATATCTAAGAATCTATAGGTTTCAGTTTAGTATGGAGCTTTTCACTTTGTGTAAATGCCTTAGACAAACTTTCGGCAAGGAAATGGGCCAGCAGGAATACGAGTCTCTTACAAAGCTCTGAAGGGCAAATGACCTTGTATAGGGTAGGCAGGAGCCAAATGGCACTATTTCAAGTAGGTTCTGAATGACATCTTGGGGTCCAAGTTCCCTTGCAGAGGGCAGGGAACCCTTGCAGAGGAACCAAAAGACAAGGTAAAAAGGAAAGATAGGCAAATACAAAAGTCAAATTTCTATGGGCAAAATTCCTGAAGGAATTCCTTCAGACATTTTGTCCAAAGAAATTCATAAGGCAAAGAACAAAAAGGATTATCTTTCAGAAAAATTTCTGCAGCAAAAATTCACAAGGCAAATCCTTCGTACAAAAAGTCCAAAGGAATTCCTTTAGACTTTTGTTCGAAGGAATTTTGCCTGAAGATAAAAATGTGCTAAGAGAAAAAAGAGGTAGAATGAAGGAAAGATTTCATTCAGACATTTTTTTAGAAGGATTTGAAAAGCGGAGGCAGTCTGAAGGACCCCAAAGGGAAGGTGCCCTTGCAGGGGACTCTCGATGACCATGAAAGGGACCTTTCTCAAAGCCTGAAGGGACACCTTCCCTTTGGGAGGGTTTAAACACTAAGCCCGGTCAAAGGAACAGTTTGAAAAGAAAGCTAAGAGCTAAGAAAGTTGAAGGAAAGTGAAGCCAAATGAATTGACCAAGGAGTGACGGGCCTGAAGATGTCAAAATTGAGCATCGTGAACTAGCCATTAGAATCCAGACATCTGATGACATCCCTACAGATGTCAAATTTAGGGAAATAGAATGGCCATTGATCTTTAAATTCTTGAGTGTGAACCCAAAGGAATTCAAAGGCCTTAAAGCCAAAAGGAAGAGATCGTCGAGAAAGGAGCCTAAAGAGCCAAGGATTGACAGAAGATAGCCCTGAGGGATGAGAGAGCTAGGAAAAGATAAAAGCTAGGAAAAGATAAAAGCCAAGTGTAGAAGTAGACAAAATACTCTAGATGGAAAAAAGGGAAGCATCGGTAGAGGAGTTATTCTAACAGTTGAAATAGTCTCCACCAAGTGGTCATCAAGTTGTGCAAACAGTGAAGACATGGCATATTTTTTCCATACTTTGCATTGATAAGTAGATAAACTGCGTGAATGTCTTGAAGGAGCAGTCTTGTTTGCAGACAAAGAGGTGTGGCCCATGATTTCACAATAGTGTTTGAATGCCAAAGTCAAGACTGGTAGCCAAAAAAACATTCTCTTTCAATGGCTTCCTCTTCTCGATGCTCTCAACGCAAATGGGCCACTTGTAAAAAAGGGTGCCAAAGTCTTTTCCAAAGGGGTGCCATTACTTCCTCTATATATATATATATATATATATATATTGTAATCTCTCATTTGAGAAAGTATCTCTCTCATTTTTTGTATGGTGCAGCCCTGCCAAATTTTCACCTTAAATCAATAAAAAGTGTTTTACCTCTATTTGGTCAAATATATCTCTGAGTGTACCTAAGTATTAACCTTGTGTTCATTCATTGTTCCATAATAATTTCATAGGCTTGATACCAACATACCTAGTATAGACAAAGTGTCATTCTTGTAGGTAACAAGGAGAGATGTATCTGGAGTACAGAGGCAGAAAAAGGTTACCAAGCAGTGTGTTTTCCTATAGTGCCTGTGGTAAGTTCATTTTTTGTGTGTGTCTTCATTAAACCTCCCTGTTAAGCTCTTTGTAGTTTGGTCCTTTTATCAGATAAAGTGTATGTATGTGCTCTTATGGTTTGAAGTGTGAGCAAATGAGTAGATCAAACTTTTTTGGTGCATCATCGTATTAATCTAGGCTCTGTTTTCAACAATCCTTCTCTCTTTTCAACCCCCCCTTTATTTATATTTATATATATATATATATATATTAGAAATAGTACTAGAATAACTTAGAGATGCATCAAAGTGAGCTAGCCCTTATCTAGAGATTCTCCCCTCAGTTTTGCCAGACCCACAGGCAAGAGAGGAGTCTCCATTGTGTTGTGTGGAAGAGAGAAGCCCAAGCTTCTCTCAAGGGTGCAATCCACAGCATCAAAAAAATTTGGCATGCCCGGTGGGACCATTTTTAACACTCAACAAAGGTCTAAGATTGATGCTGGTCTTGTTACAGCAAAATCAACCATTTTCTAGCATCTGGCGACTCGACTATTAAGAACATCAGTCTCTGGTCAAAGGTTAGCCTAACATCCTATGCCTAAGGTCACCACATGATCTACTACTAAGGGTGTCCCTTTTGAATTTGTTAAACTACCGTTAAACTCAGTAAGGTGATTGAGGTTTGCAAGAACTCATCATTATTCAACAAAATGTTTTCCTAAACCTGCTATAAGATACACTTATGCAAGAAGGCCTATGTTGAATCCTATAATAGCTATGGCTTTACCTTTTGTGGCCTTCCATGGTCAGAGTCTTTTGAACCTCCTACATTATGACCCAATCCCAGGGGCAGCCCTTAAAAGTGTACCTCGCTTTAATGGAGAAGGGCCCATTACTGCTATTGAGCACATCAAAAATATTGCTAAGCTTTGCAACATTCACAATGTCACTGAGGAAAACATTGCTATCAAACTATTGGCATTGTCTTTTAAGGGCAAGGTTCTAGACTGGTATGGGACCCTACCCATGAATTTAGTTGACTCATGTAATGAATTGGGCACCCTCTTAACAAATAAATTTGGGGAGAAGAGAGACCACCTCTCACTTTCTGAGAAGTTGACCACCATGAAGAGAGCTCCACATGAATTTATGTAGGATTGTAATACTTAATTTTAGAAGACATGGGACAGAATTCCCATTCTGGTAAGGCTAACCCCAAGCTATGATTTTCTCTATTATTTGAAAGCATTGAATAGTGACATTACTATCATGATACAATCCATGGGAGGACGTGTGTTGCCTATTGCCTATGACATAGCCATAACAGCTAAGAATTGCCTGGTACAAGCAGGAAAGATAGCCCTTAGACATCATATGCCACTCTTTCTTGAATTACCACCTCTAATCGAAACTATTGCACCTACCTTAGCTCTCTTGCCTAGCATAGAAAAGTTGGCCGCTACTCCATCCAATAACCTTCATGAAGTCAAAAGCTTGTTACAAAGTGTGACCAATGAACTAGTGGTTCTTAAAAGGCAGTAAGCTCAAAGTAATCAGCCAAATCAAGGATATCAATAGTTTGGGTAAGTAAATAAACCCCCCTTCCAAAATTACAATCAAGGACAAGGTCAGTTTACATAGGCTAGACCTTTTCAAGGTTATAATCCAGGTGCTCCTTCATCATCCAAGGCCATGGTGCCCATTCAAAATAATTTGGTGACCATTCAAAACAATTTGGTGCAAGAATAGCCAAATTATTCACCCATGGGGTATAGTCAAGATCAGGTTGTTCATACAAATGAAATGCTAGGTCAATACACCAATGCACAAGACAATCAGGTAGCCACTCAATTCCCAAGCTTTGAGGCATCATTGCAACATGGCATGGATAGAAGGCCGGCTCAGTCTGATTCTACTCTCATGAATCACTTGGAAGGTGAATTCTACACAGTCAACTACATGAGCAATGCAGATAATCAAGGTGACTATGTGGCAGCCAACACAAGGTCAAAAAGGAGAGCTATGGAGGAAGCTCAGGCAGCTTCTCAAATATCTGCAGCATCATCTTCATCACATACAAACCAAAAACTTCCAAATTTTAGGCTGCCATTCATGCCCTCAGCTCCTCAGCCTGTGCCCCAGGCTGCAAGTAACCCCAAAGAGAATTTAAAAGGGTACAACCCTTAGATCAATATGGTAGACCAGATGAAGAAGCTACACATGAATATCTCCTTGTGGGATTCATTGGCAATGCCTAAACAAAAGGACATGTTGCAAAAGGAATTATACGAGCTAAATGAACCAGCTATCATCGTAAAGGCTAATAATGTTCTGATCATGAATGGGTAGCTTTCCACATTAGGCCCAACAAATAAAGAAGAAAAGGTTCCTCCTTTCTATCTATCCTTATCCATAGGAGATTTCCTGGTGCACAATTGCATTATTGACAGCGGGGCAATCACCTCAGTAATGCCTAAATGCATAGCAAATAAACTAGGACTCAAATATGAATAAATGACTATGGGAGTCTTACAGCTAGATGGAACACTAGAAAAAATAATAGGAGTGGTGAGAAGCTTGAACTTGACACTCCGTGCCTGTCTAACCTTCTCGGTCCTTCATGATGTGGTGCTGGCGAATGTTCCTCCTTACTTTGCCATTTGCTTATCCAAGGATTTCACATCTAAAATAGGTGGCTACCTAGTAGCAAATTGGTCCTACATAGTTTTTAGAACCAGATATGAGACCAAGGTCAAAATTGAGTCAAACCCAATCCACGGAGATCATCTAGAACTATACTCACTTAAGGTGGCAAATTTTAGCTATGGCATTATTGATCAAGAAGAATTCCAAGTGGATCAATATCCACCCTCTACCCTTGAAGGAGTTGTTGATCTACTCTTAGATGAATGGGGAAGTGACAACTTTGAACATGATCCTTACAAGTTCATAAAAGAGGTAGGACTTGTTATTTATTACATGCATGAAGAGGGTACTTTTGTACCAAATTTGATTAAAGTAATCCAAGAGAGCTCAGGTTTATGGTAGCTTTTCTTTGATGGCTCAAGAAGCAAGCTGGGAGATAGTGGGGGAGTGGTGCTAGTTTCCCCCTCATAGGAAAAATACTTTTCGGCCTTCAGGTTTCAATTTTCTTACACGTGTAATGTTGTGGACTATGAATCCCTCATCTATGGTTTAGAGTGGGTGAGGAAAAGGGGAATTAGGGAGCTACAAGTTTTTGGGGATAGTGAGTTGATCATAAACTAGGTGAGAGCCCTGAACCTGACTAAGAATTACTTGCTCAAGTCCTACAAGCATAAGGTATGGGACTTAGTGGAGAGTTTCCTTGATTTTAATGTTACTTCCATTCCTAGAGAGAAGATTAAGTAAGTTGACAAACTAGTAGTGGTTAGTTCTTAGTTTGACATCCCCAAGGAGATAGGCTGAGACCACAGTTCGCATCATTTGAAAGTTGTAATCAGACCCTCTGTGCCTGAGAACATCACTAACTGGTAGGTGTTTGACAGTGATTAGAATATAACACTCTTCTTTCAAGAGGAAGTTGAATTTGCTGCTAGAAACCAGGCTAAGCTATAGCAATAGTATGGCAGCCAAATTGTTCAACTAAAGAACAATAAACTTCCCAAATGCTTGGTCACTCTCAAAAGTATCTTCAATGAGGATGACCAATTGAAAAATTATAAAGAAAGCATCACAACAAAGAAGGAGAACTATGAAAAAGTTGAGATATTCAAAGATAAGCTAATTGCACTTGGAAAAGTGTGTACAGATCATGAAAGGCAGGCCTTCATCTTATTGTGCTAGGAATTTGATGATGTCTTCACTTGGGAGTATAGTGACTTGAAGGGTTTTAACCCAAGTTTGGCCCAACATACCATTGAGATGGAGGAAGGTGCCAAGCCCATCAAGTAGAAACAAAGGCTTGTCAACCCAAAGGTTGAGCCTCTCATGTAGAAATAACTCACCAAGTTAATTGAGTCCAAAATCATATTTCCGATCAAACACTCTTCTTGGCTGGCCATTCTTGTTCCTATCCAAAAAAGAATGGGGAGATCAGATTGTGCATAGATTTTAGAGACCTTAATAGAGTCTCTTTGAAAGACCATTATCCTCTCCCAATTATGGAGTAGATCCTCCAAATGGTGACAGGTAGCGAGCACTTCTCCCTCCTAGATGGGTATTCAGGATACAATCAGATTTTGGTGCAAGACTATGACCAGTACAAGACAACCTTCACTACCAAATGGGGGGCATTTGCTTATAGGAAAATGCCATTTGGACTGTCCAATGCTAGTGCCACTTTTCAACGAGCCATGGACATGGCTTTTCAAGGTTTGATAAATAACATTGTGTTGGTGTATCTTGATGATGTGACAATATTCTCTAAGGAGGTAGGCCAACACATGAAACATCTTAGACAAATCTTTGAGAGGTGTAGAGAGTTTAGTATCTCCCTCAACCCAAATAAATGTGTGTTTGTTTTCTATGAGGCTAAACTCCTTGGCCATGTGGTTTCTAAAGAAGGCTTAACCATTGATCTAAAAAGAGTTCACTCCATCCTAGAGTTGTCCTTGCCTAAACATAAGAAAGGTCTACAGAGCTTCTTTGGAAAAATAAATTTCATCAGAAGGTTTATTCCAGATTTTGTGGAGGTAGTCAAACCATTGACTTCTATGCTGAAGAAAGATGAGAAATTCGCATGGACAACGCAAAGGAAGGATAGCTTTGAAGAGATCAAGTAGGCTATCACCCAGGCTCCTACCTTGATCAGTCCTAACTTCACCAAGGATTTCAACCTCTACACCTTCATAAATAAAGAGGTAATCTCTGATATGCTTACCCAAGCAAATGGTGAGGACCTTGAACAGTCGCTTGCATTTCTTAGCCAAGGTCTAGAGGGTTTTGAGGTCAGGTATACATATGTGAAGAATCAAGTCCTTGCATTCATATGGAGCCTGAAGAAATTTAGACATATGTTATCCAACAGTAGGGTTCACCTCATGGTTCCACATCTCAGCATCAAATATTTCTTGACCAACCATGATCTGAATGAAAAGAGAGTAGGATGGATCACTAAAGTAATGGAATATGGCATGGATATCAAAACCACCAAGCCGGTAAGAGAAAAAGGCCTATGTGAACACCTTGTTGCAGACTTTAAACAATAGAGAGAAGATAGTTTGCTCATTCATGATGAAGCCACAATAGAAGAACCAGCAGTCATGAAGGATTGGACATCAGACATGAGGCATTTCCTTCTCATTTGTGAGTGCCTGTAGGGCCTTGATAGGACTAAGAGGAGATATTTCAGACTCCAGTCTCTCCCTTATGTCCTGATTGATGGAGTGCTTTTCAGAAGGGAATTCTCAGGAGTACTTTTAAGGTGAATAGACCCAGGTCAGGTTGACAAGGTGCTGTTTGAGTTCTATGATGGGCCAACTAGTGCTCACTTTACTCTTAAGCCTACAGTTGCAAGAATTATGAGAGCCAGTTACTTCTAGCCCACTCTATTCAGAGATACCCATGCCTAGGTATGAAAGTGCCAAAAGTGTACATTTTTTGATGGGAAACAATAGTTGGCTGCAATGCCTTTACATCCTATTTAAGGGGATCAATCATTCATGTAATGGGGCCTAAACTTCATAGGGATGATCAATCCTCCCTCTCGTGCTGGCCACAAATGGGTTTTGACCACCACAGACTACATCACAAGATGGGTAGATTCTATCACTTTGGAAGAGGCCAATGAAAGTGTAGTCTTGGAATTTATGAAGACCTGGTGATAAGGTTTAGAGTCCCAGCTACCATCATATCAGACAATGAATTGGCCTTCTTGGGGACTAAAATGAGTGAATGGACATTGAGATACAGCATCTATCTCAGCACTTCTTCTAACTACTACCCATAAGGGAATGGGCTAGTTGAGTCCACCAATAAGAATATAATCAAGATTATCAAAAGACAGTGGAAGAGAATCAAAGAACTTGGCATGCCAAATTGAAAACAGCCCTGTGGGTAGACAGGGTCACTTCAAAGAGGTAAATTGGCAATTCACCATACACGCTCATGTATGGAAGGGAAGCTAGAATTCCTATTTCACTTGAATTGCTAGCCTTGGACCTTACTCACCAATTATAATTAGAAGAAGGCAATAGCATGGAGGTTAGGCTATGTGAATTGATGGAACTTCAAGAAATAAGGGACCAAGCTATGGCTTCTATGACTAGCCACCAATAGCAAATGAAAAAGTACTTCAAAAAGAGATCCTCATCAAAAGGTTTCTCTGAAGGAGACATCATCTTGAAATGGGATGAGGACCAAGCTAAGCCTGGAAAGCATATGAAGTTTGATGCCCTATGGAGTGGTCCATATGTCATCACTCAGTGCAAATAACACAATGCATTCTAACTCTCCAGGTTGGATGGTGAAGAACTGTGTATTCTAGTTAATGGGATACATCTTAAGCATTATCACTGAGCCTTCTCCCATCATGTACACATTTTCCTTCTTTTTCCCTATTTCCCTAAGTGCTTTTGCACATGTTAGTAGTTTTCTTAATCTTATGTGTGTTTCATTTCCTTTTTGGGGTAAAACCTTCATGATTGATTCTTAGATATCTCAATGTTATTTATAACTCTTTCAAAGTTACATCTTGACTCCATGCCCAATGGACTTTGAGGCTACCAATTTTTAAGCATAGCAGGCATGCTTCCCCTGGGAATCACCATTTTGTTGACCATTTTTGGCCCTGCAGGCCAAAATCGGTCTCCTTCCTTCCCTACCATTCTAAACCCTCAGTCTAGTCATGTACCCACCTTCTACAAAATTCCATTTTTCTTCTTTGTAATAAGCCCTATTCTTATAAAACATTGAAAGATCTAAGGACCTATAGGTTTCAGTTTAGTATGGAGATTTTATCTTTATGAAAATGCCTTAGATAAACTTTTGGCAAGGAAATGGGCCAGCAGGAATATGAATCTCTTACAAAGCTTCGAAGGGAAAATGCCCTTGTGAAGGGTAGGTAGGTGCCAAATGGGGATTTTTCAAGCAGGTTCTGAAGGACATCTTGGGGTCCAAGTGCCCTTGTAGAGGGTAGGGAACCCTTGCGGAGGAACCAAAAGACAAGGCAAAAAGGAAAGATAGGCAAAGACAAAAGTCAAATTTCTATGGGCAAAATGCCCAAAGGAATTCCTTTAAGCATTTTTTTTTAATAAATTCACAAGGAAAAGAACAAAAAGGATTATCTTTCATAAAAATTTATGTGGCAAAAATTCACAAGGCAAATCCTTCAAACAAGAATTTCGAAGGAATTCCTTCAGACTTTTGTCCGAAGGAATTTTGCCCAAAGATAAAAACCCGCTGAGAGAAATAAGTGGAAGAATGAAGGAAAGATTTCCTTCAGACATTTTGTTTTAAGGATTTGAAAAGCTGAGCCAATCTAAAGAACCTTGAAGGGTAGGTGCCCTTGCAGGGGACTCTCAACGATTGTGAAAGGGACCTTTCTCAAAGCCCGAAGGGACACCTTCCCTTTGGGAGGGTTCAAAGACTAAGCCCAGTCAAAGGAACACTTCAAAAAGAAAGCTGAGAGCTAAGAAAGCCAAAGGAAAGTGAAGCTGAAGGAATTGACCAAGGAGTGATGGGCCTGAAGATGTCAAAATTGAGCATCGTGAACTAGCCATTGGAATCCAGATGTCCGATGATGTCCCCACAGACATCAAATTCAGGGCAATAGAATAGTTGTTAATCTTTAAATGCTTGAGCACAAACTTGAAGGAATTCAAAGGCCTTAAAGCCAAAAGGAAGAGACTGCCAATAAAGGATCTTGAAGAGCAAAGGATTAACAGAAGATAACCCCGAGGGCTGAGAGAGCTAGGAAAAGACAAAAGCTGGGAAAAGAAAAAACCCAAGTGCAAAAGTAGACAAAATAGTCTAGATGGAAAAAAGGGAAGCATCAGTAGAGGAATTATTCTAGTAGTTGAAATAGTCTTTGCCAAGTGGTCATTAAGGAGCATGAATAGTGAATATGTGGCCTATTTTTTTCACACTTTGCATTGATGAGCAGACAAACCGCGTGAATGTCTTGAAGGAGTAGTCTTGTTTGTAGACAAAGAGGTGTGGCCCATGCTTTCACAATAGTGTTTGAATTTTAAAGTCAAGACTGGTAGCCAATTCTCTTTCAATGGTTTCCTCTTCTTGATACTCTCAATGCACATGGGCCACTTGTAAAAAAGGGTGCCAAAATCTTTTCCAAAGGGGCACCATTGTTTCCTATCTCTATATATATTATAATCTCTCATTTGAGAAAGTATCTCTCTCATTTTTTTTATGGTGCAGCCCTGCCAAATTTTCATCTTGAATCAATAGAAAGTGCTTTACCTCTATTTGGTCAAATATATCTTTGAGTGTGCCTGAGTATTAACCTTGTGTTCAGTCATTGTTCCATAATGCTTTCACAGGCTTGATACCAACATACCTAGTATAGACAAATTGACATTCCTATAGGTAACAAGGAGAGCTATATCTAGAGTGTAGAGGTAGAAAAAGGTTACCAAGCAGTGTGTTTTCCTACAACACCTGTGGTAAGTTCATTTTTTGTGTGTGTCTTCATTAAACCTCCCTGTTAAGATCTTTGTAGTCTGGTCCTTTTATCAGATAAAGTGTATGTATGTGCTCTTATGGTTTAAAGTGTGAGAAAATGAGTAGATCAAACTTTTTTGGTGCATCACCATATTAATCTAGGCGCTATTTTCAGCAATCCTTCTCTCTTTTCAACCCCCCCATTTATATATATATATATATATATATATATATATATATATATATATATATATATATATATATATATATATATATATATATATATTAGCAATAGTACTAGAATAACTTAGAGATGCATCAAAGGGAGCTAGCCCTTATCTAGAGATTCTCCCGTCAATTTTTTTAGACCCATAGGTAAGAGAGGAGTCTCCATTGTGTCATGTGGAAGAGAGAAGCTCAGCCTTCTCTCAAGGGTGCAATCCACAGCGTCAATAGGTTTCTTGCTTCTTGGCACATAAAGACCTACATGTAGGTTTTCTCATGGTATGGTCTGTTAGAGGAGAGTGAAGGTCTAAAATTTGGGGTGAATAAACTAGACTCATAGGGATTCCTGGTGATCTAATTGGTTTCTGAATTGGATTATCCATGATCATGAACCATCTAGTTTAAGTTGAGTCAAATTCTACTACCTTGCAACCAGAAAGGTCATTATTTTTCTCTCATTTATCCTCACCTGGGTGGAGTTGTAAAGAAATTCAACTTGCTTAAAATTTTGAGGACTTGTTATACCTTTCTATGGCATTTTTCAGGTGTTATTCATCAAATTAAAGGTCAAATAGAGGTCTCAAACTCAGCCATTCAATCTGCAGTGTTGACAAGCTTGCAAAGAGGATTTATATGGTCCAAGGAGAAGGCAGTCTCAAAATTTTCAAGAATTCATATTTGTAGGGTTTTCATTAAGTTTTCATGGTTCCAATGCATAATCCATAGAGATTATTCAAGTCTCATGGCTGAGGAATCCCATCTTCATGCTTTCAATTATCTAAAAGAAGCTAGTTTAGCATAAATTAAGGAAACTTTACAAAGTTTAAGGTTTTGAAGAAAACCATTTTTCAATTTCAGCCTCTCGTTCTCCTCTTTTAGCATCAAATTTGATATGGTATGATTGTCATGAGTCATTTTTTTAATTAAACCCCTTAATTTGATTTTATCCTACCTCCAAGAGATCTTTTCCCACCTCCACTTCACTCACTCCCGTTCCACATTCATACACAGCCATACCACTATGTTTTCACCCCTTTTTTCCACCTCCCTCCATGTTTTCTCATTATTTTTTCATGCCTACCATCCTTCATCCCATATCCATCACCTTTACCATCACTAAGACCATGGTTAAAGAGAGGAATTCACCATGAGCATGAACAAGGGTATGTAGGCAAGCAAAACATCATGTAACAGTAAGGAAATGAGGACAAACATCAGGTTCACACAATCAAATAAATCTAATGGGGTCATAGGGTTTCAATGAAAATGGTCTCCCTATATATTTTAGAGAAAATGACCTCATTAATCTTAACTAAGAATGTAATAAAGGTTAAAATCTTCCTTTTAGCCATTCTCAAGGTCATAGACAAGTTATTGTTTGTACAAGGTAGCTTTAAGAAGAGGCCTAGAGTTGCCAATCATGCTTGAAATGCATTTAAAGATGATTTAATTCACTTATTTCAAGTCACCATGTCTATAAGGAATCCCATCATGATTTTACGACACAAGGTCACTTGTCATTCTTTGAATCTCATGCATAAGTACCCTATAGTGCTTAAATGCACCTATCATGCCTATAGGTGTATTCAATTATACGGATAAGGGTTTGAGATGTTCCAAGGTTTATGATGGAACCTAATGCACCAAAAAGTAACTTAAAACATTAATCAATGTTTCAAGAGACAATAATGTAATTAAGGGTTTTTCAATAAATACTTACAACCACCCCCAATGGTAACCTATAGCCATTTTCCATACACAGGGCATTATATACAGTCAACTTTTGAAAAAGGGTCTATTTAAAAGAGGATTATGGTTAAGTCTTTTAGTGCAAAAGGACTTATGAAATATGAAATGAACTAGATGAGGGAAATTTATTAGAATATTAGAAGGGTTTCTTAGACATAAACCCTACATTTCTTGGTTTATAACGTACAAGCATGTTGCATAGACAAGAAGGTCTAATTGATAAAGACAGACTTTTAAGAACAATTAATAACTAACCATTAAAGGATATAAGACTTTTAAACTATGAAATTTTATGAATCTTGGATTGATGGAAGGTGTATGAACTTAAGTTCAAAGGATACTTAATGGGCTAGATATTCACCTATAGCTCCAAAAGGGCACCTATAGGTCTGTGCATTATAGAGAAGCCTCATTGCATATGGGTTAGACCCATGGGGTTTCAATAAGGGAGTAAGATTAACAAGAAAATATTTAGTATTGAGAGAAACTTATATAATATTATCATAGATAATTAAGCTTTTCAAAGTATCAAATAAGCTTGAATAGAGGAAAAGTAAGATACAGCTTGTGTCACAATTAATTCAAGGTAGGCTACAGCCAAATAAAGAGATCACAAAGATAAGGGAAGTTTTTTAGGTTTAATACTTTCATGTGAGATAGTTTGACCTTGGGAAAAAATTTGACTTGAATAAGGGACTTTTGCTTATCATTGACACTTTATGTTTTGTCAATCCATCCAAGCATTCTCAAGACCTTGACCCCTGATCCATACAAAACCTTAATGGTTTGGGTATCTAAGGTGAGAGGTGGGATTCAAAAACTTCAAAGAATGCTAGTTGATACTTTAAAATCTAGTATACAGTCATACAAAATACTCACCTACATGCACAAGAGCATACAGTCATATATCCAACATTGCCAAGTAGTATGTAAGCATTAGCAGTGTTTTAAGGTGGTTTCATGATTCAAAACCTACTCAAGAGAGAAATAATTCTTTGAGATCATAAATAATCATAAAATGATCTTCAATTATGTCGTATACTACCAAAATTCAAAACTTCAACACCATCTATAGTCACTTAAGGGCAGGCTATCTTCAAGTTGGCAAGAGAAAAAAGGAATATTGTGGTACATGGTTGTCTTCTTGTTCATGAACAAGGTTCACAGGGGTAGGCAATTCATTTGAACTGGACCATGGGGATCAAAGGAGATAATTTCAAATCTAATATACAGTCAATCATCTTTAAAAACCTCACTCATAGCCACTCAAAGGTATAGTCAATCCATGAGTCTTAATGATCTATGGCCTAGAGTGAGGTTCATGCTTTAGAGATGCCACAATGAAGTTAAGGGTATATGTACATCAATGCCAACATTAAAAATTCAACACATTTTATAGTAATATACCTTATTCTAAGGACTACCTACACAGTCAGGGCATCAAACATGTACAAATTATGCATAGGTTGAGACCTAAAGGCTTGGTTATGAGTCAAATTGCTTTGAAGGAGAGACAAATTAAGATTATCAACTAGTATAAATAGTCTTAAATAACCTAAATCAGATGTATTGTCCACAATATTGTACAAACCTGATCAATTTTCACCTAGAATGCCAAAACACATTCATTTTAAAGCCTAAATGCATTGGTTGAAGGTCATGATGTGTTTGAAAATAGGGATCGAGGTTATTTTCAAAATATTGAAGAGGATTTTGAGATAAATGAAGATTATTTTGACCTTAAAATTTATAAAATCCATGAAAATCACCTTCAAAACACCAAATCTTAGTCAAAAATGCAAATAGTCCATGCACAAGGGTCAAAATTAAGGGAAAATTGAAGATTTTGGGAGATACAGGTGGAGTTAAGACCTTAAATTTTGTACATAGGGTTATCATGAGTTAGATATCCATATTAGAAAGTTTCATGGTGATTTTAAAAGTATAAATATTTTCTTTTTGTCTTAGACCTCAGCTTATTCGTTTGAGGTCACCATTGGAGCATGCTTCATTTTGGAGTGAATTAGAAGCTTCTAAGCCCAAGTAAAGGATTTAAAATAATGGGATGATTTTTTTACATCATAATAATACCTATAGAGAGTGTATAAACTCCAAATTTTATGCAAACCATGCTCATACAGGCTTATGCAAGCAAATAAGCACATGGGCCGAAAAGGCATTTTTTGAATTTTCAAGTAAAAATGAATTTAAGAGTGTTTTTATATCATGTTATAGGTCCCATAATATTTTTTTTAGGATTTGAGTATCTTAGAAGGAACTATTTTCATTTTAGTGAAGTTTTTCACTTTTTGCAGTTCTAAGCACCCATCCAAGCCTCCTGTTCAAATGCTCATTTTGTTCACCACATGTGTAGTTTGGTTGAACACTCTTATTATGTTTTTATGAAACATATGTACTTATAATTCATGAAAATTTGAGATAATTTTAGGCTTGTGCTTTATGAACAATCGCTAAGAGCGTAGACAACCTGGAATGCAAGTTAAACTTCATAGGTAAATTTTATTTACGTGGTACATTTTCATATCTTTTACATGGAAACCCAATATTTTCAAGGATATCAGGGGGGTCAATGTGATACATATCAATGGAAATTTTTTAGTATTTTGAGGAATGTACTTCATGAATCATCAATTTGAAGATTTAGCTTTAAAACCCTCCTAAACCCCTAAAAAACTAGATTTTAGAAAAGTGGATTTATTTACTATAAAATCACAATGGATCACCCTAAAACATTTTAAAACGTCAAGTAAACTTATATATAATTATAGATATGTAAATTTAATGCATGGATATATACAAATGATGGAAAAAATCATGTTTTTTGGGAAAAAGCATGTAAAACAAAGTATAGGGTATCTCAAAAGAATATAATAAATGGAGATAAAATCCTATAACTTGTTGTTCATCCTCAAATATTCATTTGGTCAAAAATCATCCCAAAAGTGTCCCTACTAGCTCAATCAAAATGGCTAGTCTGCTAGAAAATGGAGCAAAATTGGCCTAGTCAACCCTGTTGATTGAATGACAAAGGTTTTCGCATCAAAATCACATTGTTGATGATGAAGAAAGTTGTTCCAAGTCTAATTCTTGGTTTTTAAAGTTTCATGGCTTATTATTTCAGGTTTAATGATGACCAAAAGAATAGATTAACCTTTAGGCCTACTTGGTCTAAATGGCTTAGTTGATCAACTTGTCAAGTTTGAGTTTGGCATTGGAATTGGTCATCAAGGAGTTAAATTTGGAATTTCACACCACTTTTATACTATTTAATAAATACATTTATGTAAATTTCATCCTTAAATATTCCATTTCATGCATGGGGAAGCTAAAGAGGTAGTTAACTAGGTCTTAACGAGTCTTGACTCTAAGTTGATAATTTGACATCATCATTCACCTATCTTTGGTTGACATGTCTTTCAAGATTCAAAAAAATCAAGTGTATTTTTTATTTAAATATTGGTGTAGCATCATGCATATAGTAGAGTTTGACTTGTCAAACTTGGGCCCACCATATTATTCCTGCACTAAAGTTTGAAGCTTTTCATGCAAATTTTGTGGAGTTTAAAGGATTTTTAAATTTTTTAGACTTTTTAAAAAGGAGTTGTCTTGAGTTGAGTCAACCAAGACCACCCTTTATCCCTTTTCTATGCCACTTATGGCTTGTATTAGGTTTATAAACATATATATTGGCTTTTTCAAGCCATTTTTTATTTTCTTATGGCTGAAGTAGAAATTGTAATCTAGATCATACATCAATAAAGGAGATTTTTATTTTGCATATGAGCTTTGATAGATAATAGAGTGTAATATATTGTGTATCAGCATATAAGTGATATTATATCTCCTTTTGGTAGGTCCATTCCTCACCTATTGCTTTCTATCTCACCTTCTATAGGTCATTTGAAGAGGTAAAAAAGGAATTTTGTAATCCAAATTTATATTAATCTTTCATCTAAAATATTTATGCTTAAGAGAAATATAGGACTTTTATTGATTCACATGTGTGCATTAGTTTCAATAGTTTCTAGAGGATATAAAAAATTTAGGTGCATCACCTAATTATAAAGGATTTTCTTTCAGTTTTCCCTTCCCCTTTTCATCCCAAAATCATAGTAAATCATATTTAATTGATAAATCTTAAGGGAACCATCCCTCTCTAGAGGTTATTCTTAGTATAGAGTCACCCACACTCTAAGAAGTTCCAATTGTATCATCTATATTGAGGGTGTTTTTTACACATCTTCAAGTACGGTACACTCTAGATTGATAATAAAAACATAACAATATGTCAGAACTTAGAGACTCTAGTTCAGACAAACAACTAAGTCATCCACCCCACTTGATCAATGCCATTATCCAAATCATTTTATGGTTGAAACAAACCTTGCACTTGTAGAATTGGGATCAAACATTAAGTTATAGCCATGTTGTGTCTATTTTTTTATTCCATTTACTATTTTCCATGGGTTTAAGGGGAAAACTTTTAGGTTTTATATCTTTAATCATTAACATTGACTTGGAGCATGTTTAGATATTCATTAAAAACCATGTTTCTAGTTTAAGGAAGGCTTAGGCATTGCTCTGCTACTATTCAAGCATCCATATCTCTGATAGAAATGCCTTTAGATCCACTCATGGAATTTTTCCACTGCCATCTAGGCATCCATAGTCTCAGTGGAGATTACCAGAATCAACTATGCTTGAAAAGCTTTTTATTTTGCATTGCATTCTTATTTTTATATTTTTAGGTATTTTATACTTTCAGAAAGGTTACAAACTAGGGTAACCAGGTTTAAGGATTTGGTCAAGTGTTTGATCCTCATAAAATCACCTATGGATGTAACCATTGTCCTAGGCAAGAATGTTTGTTAAGTGTAAGCATGACCATATGTCAATAGATTAATTTTTCATCCTACAAGTGAAAATCTTCTTAAAATGAAATTTAGGTCAAGACAATGTTTTAGCTCTCATGGAGTAGTTGGCCTCTTCTATTGGTGTTTACCAGTTTCTTAAAATCATAACATTAAGCTCACATTTCATACCCATAGTCAACATATGCATAAGGTTCATACTCACATTATTGAACATTTGAGTTTCAAGCAAACTAAATAAACTTTATGATAGGTTTTCCAAAAATATTTATTGGAAATAAGGAAAATGGCAACAAAAGCAAACACACATCAAAAGTAGCAAAGCAAGAAAAAAAAGAAAATAAATAGATATATACATTTTTATATACAAATAAGGGACAAGAAGGAAATAACTAAAAGAAACTAACTAGCCTACATACACTAAGTCTAACCATCTTATTGATTTACTCCATAAAGACCTCAGGGGGAGTAACAAAGAAGTAATGTTTGAGGTACTGCCCATTGGTGGGTAGTGTGAACTCTGATCCTTATAAGTCTTTGAGTCTAAAGGTGTTGTCTCCTAGTGTGTCTACAATTTGATAGGGGCCAATCCATAGAGGAGTGAACTTACCATTTTTTCCCTTAGGCTTAGATGCTTTGTCCTAAAGGAGAACTAAGTCCCCTTGTCTGAACACTTTGATATTTGATCTCTTGTCAAACCACTCTTCACCATGGTTTGATGTCTACTTAAATTAGCAAAAGCCTTCTCACATGCATCTTCCACCTATATGATGTCTAGAAGTCTTGAATTTTCAATCTCTTAGCTTTCTTCCATATACGCTTGCATGAATTTATACATAGACAGCTTGAGAGTGATAGGGAAGATAGGCTCTTGGCCATACACAAAAATAAATGGTGATGCCTTTAAGGCTTTCTTGATCTTTATCATATCTTCCCATAGGACATACTTGAGAAGCTTATGCCAAGTCCTAGGCTTTTTTTTAGTAGACTTATTAATTGATTTTATTAAGCTCTTGTTGGTAGACTCAAACAATCCATTTCCTTGAGGATAATGGTTGGATGAAAACTTAAGACAAATTCCATTATCATACACCCATTCTATCATCTCTATGGATATAAATGCAGATCCATTATCACACACTAAAGACATTGGAGTTCCAAATTGGTACATATGTTCTCCTCCAAGAAACTAATCACTTATTTAGTCCTACATTATTTGGTATCTACAACTTCAATCCACCTTGTGCAATAATCTATGTTTGTCAAGATATACTTGTGACTTTATGATGAATTGGGGTTGATTACCCCTACAAAATCCTAGGCTTATCAACCATGACTCATTTCAAAGGCATTTCTATCTTAGGCTCTTTGGTGCTAAATATTTGGCATGAGTGTCATTCCCTCACATGCCTATGAGCATCTTTTAAAATAGTTGGCCAATAGTAGCCAGCACTAAGGATCTTGTGGGTTGTAGTCTTCCCATATGGGTGCCCATTACTAAACTTATCATATAAGGCACTCATGATTTGGGTAGCTTCTTATTTTGAGACATATATCAAATAGACACCTTCAAATTTCTTTCTGTACAAAACCCCATCTTTAATCAGATAATGGGATGCCTTTAGCCTTAGGGACCTCTTTTACTCCCTAGTTAGTCCTGCATGGCAAGTACCATTAATTAGTAAATGAATGATGGAATCATACCACTCACTAGCTTGAAATATTTGTTAATCAACTTGCATAATACTTAGCTTTGGGATGGTATTAGCAATCAATTGAATCAGACCTTGCCACCTTACCAACTTTGCAGTTTTCATTTCTATGTCATATTCTTACAAAACTAACATCCATTTACCTCTACATTCTCCAAGCTCATTCTTTCTTAGCATGAGCTTTGTGGTAGGGTTAGGTATAATAGCATGCACCTTATTTCTAAAGATATAGTGCGTAAATTTCTTCATTGCCTTAACTAATGCATATGTTTGTTTATAAATCAATAAATAATTCAATTCAACATTCTTAAGGTTAGTACTCATGAAAGTTATTGGTCGATCACACCAATCAATATTTTCAGTTAAAACTATATCCATAGTATGGTTAGATGCACAAAAAAAAAGAGATAAAAGACCTTTGAAAATTTAGGAATTATCAAGACTAGAGCTTGACTAATTGCTTCTTTGATGTCATTAAATGTCTTCCTAGATTCCTCATTCCATGAGACCTTGGCATCCTTCTTTAGCATGTCATTTAATGGATTGATAATCTCTACAAAGAAAGAAATTAACTTTCTTAAAAATTTCATCTTACCAAAAAATGATTTTAACTCTTTTCTACTATTTGGAGGCTCTATCTTAGATATATCTTCCACTCTTTCAAGATCTAGGGAGATCTCATCTTTAGTTATGGCATGGCCTAACAATTTTCCTTCAGTAACATAAAAGATTATTTTCTTGGGGTTAAGGGAGATTTTATACCTTCTGCATCTCTAAAATACTTGTTGTAAATGCATAAATTTATCTTCCTTAGTTTTATAAAAAATGGTTAGATCATCCATGTATATAATTATACACTTACCAATCAGACCTTGAAAAACATGGTACATGGCCCTTTGAAAAGTAGTTCCTACATTTATTATCCAAAAATTCATTATATTATATGAAAATTTACCCCATTTAGCTCTAAAATTTATCTTCATCCTATCTTCTTTGTCAACCAACACCTGGTTGTATCTTGAAAAACCATCAAGAAAAGACATCATGGGTAATCTTGAAACAATTTGGATTACCTAGTCAAGAGAAAGAAGAGGATAATTATCCTTTTCAGATGCTTTGTTAAAAATTCTAAATTCAATGCATAGCCTAATCTCACCATTATTATTTTTTACTGGTACTAAATTGGCCACCAAGATATAATTCCTGATGGGAAACATAACTCTAGCATCTAGCAATCTCTTGATCTCTTTGAAGATCATTGGTTCTAAGATAAGATTCATAGGTATTTACTTTTGCCTAAAGGGTTTAAAAATTTCCTTAAGGGGTATAGTATGGGTGATAACTCTTGGATTAAATATCTTTAAGTCATCTTAAGACCAAGCTATGACATCTTTGTACATCATTAACAACTCTTTGGCCTTCTTATTCTCAACACTAGTGCAAGCTTTTCCAGCGTTAACCAACAGAGGTTGATCTTGAGGGTCAAGATCAATTACATTATAATAATTCTCAATTAATTTTGGAATCTTAGAAACCTCAACTAGCTTGTCTTGATAAAATAGTCTCTCTAAGGCAATCGTCCCCTTAGGGATATTATTTTCATTTAGCTGAATGATTTTACGATCAAATTTGCCTTCCCTAAGTGCATTGTCATTAGTTTCATGAATAATTTGAGCCTAAAATGATCCTAAACTATTAATGAAGTTAAATATTTTTTGATCATCACTAAATACCTAAAAATGATTCATATTATCTAGGATTGAAGGATAAGGTATCAGCTCAATTCTAAAGTTGGGCGAGTCTTAGTTAGGCATGAGGGTGGTTGTAGTAAATGCCAACTCATAAAAATATTTGTTCTCCTCTCTAGGGATGGATAAAATGTTAAAGGCATAAAAATACTCAATTATATCCTAAACCCTAAACTTATACCTCTTAAGGTATGAATGTTTGCATTGATATTTGCTTCTCACCTTGTTGACTACTAGTTTTAAGTCACCATAGACTAGTAGTTCTGTGATTTTATTTTTTAGGATAAATTTCAAGCCTAAAATGACAGACTCATATTTATAAATTTTATTGGTGCATGGGAATTATATCGTTTAAAAACCATGGTATTTATTACCAACAGGGTCAGTTAGAACATTGCCTGCTCCAGATCCAGCCTTACACCTAGCAGCATCAAAATGTAGCTTCAATAGTCTAGGCATAACATGAGTAATATTAAAATCACATACTTTTGTATTTTTTAAGGTGAAAAATCCCAAATTAGATTCAATTATGTTAACCCTTTCATTGATATCATTGGACTCAGTGATCATGTGCTTCATTCTTAGCTCTATTTCAACCCTAATATGGTTTGGAACTCCTTTCCAAGATAGCCATAAATGTCAACAATATATGGATATGTAGCTATTTAGAGCTTTGTTCTATTCCCTACTTAACAAGATCCCATAAACATAAATAATGTCAACAAATTGGATATCAATAAATTGTTGTACTCTAGGCTCAGAGGCCAATTGCATATGGACATTTAATAATTCCCCAATCACTTTGACTCTAGATTTTTTAAATTGAGTAAGAACTCTATCAGACTTAATAAGTGTCAAGCCAAGTTGTTTACAAATACCTTCTAGCATGATATTCATGGATGCACTAGAATCCAATACACAATTGTGAAAATTCTTATCAAACATCTTGACTGTGAGCAGGAAAGCAGGAGATTCTACCTTAGCTTTATGTAAACCTACATTAGCATTGTCAGCTTTGGGTGGTTTGTTAGTTTTATTTGACAATTATTCCAGTAAGATGTCCCTTTGTTATGAGATTTGAATTAATTCATGCAATGTGATGTTATATTTTATCCTTTTCATGTCTTCAATAATATTATAACCAGTCTTATTTGAATAACTAGGAACATTAACTTTATGCTTAGAGGTACTCCCTTTGGGTGGTTCTAGATCATTGCTTGAAAACATGTTTGGAGGAGCTCAAAAGTTATTTGGAGGCATTGAGGTATTCAAGGGCTGCATTTACTCTTTATTACTCAAAGGATAAATCTTCTTCAGGAAATGTTTGAAGACTTGAATTTTCTTAGGGACATCATCAAGTTCATTGTCCTCTTGAAAAGGAAAATCAAATGTCTCCACCATGAAATTTTGATCAGCAAGCTTGGATCCTAAAGTACCTACACCAATATCCTTATTATGGACCACTTCAAATGTGTCTAACTCTTCTTGGAAAGATTCAAAAACCTTACAAAAATCAATGCAATCAATCTCACCATGTTTGGTTGTATAATCCACTCTACAATAATCAGGCAAATCAATATCAGTAAGATTAATGTCCATAGTCCTCTTTTAAAAACATGGTTCATTGTTCTTATTATTATGTAAATTATCATTTAAAAACCTATTATTAGGCCTATTAAACTTTTGGAATGAAAATTTCCTACCAGAGCTCTCCCCAATATTGCTAACTTGTTTTTGTAGCTGAAGGAAATCAATGCTTAACTTTAGGACCATTTTAGGAATAGACTCATTCTCATTCTTAGGAGTTTGATAATTATGCACCTAGTTATTGTTAGTACCATTAGTTGGTACTAAATCTCTTTGATCATTTGCATTGAATCCATTAGCCATAGGATGACTTAAGAATCTTAGGTTTTGATTAGGAGCAGATTGACTCAAAGGCAACTTATTCATATTTGGGAGTTGATTCAAGGCTAGAACATTCTAATTGTTATTGGGGAAGATGTTCAGAATGGGAAAATGTGGATTTATATTTGTGATAGTGTAGGACATTTGTCCTTGTGACTATATTTGATCATTGATGATCATTGATTTAGAATAAGCCCTAGTTAGTGAAGTTATAGTTGTAAGGGACCTTTTCAAAACTATAAAAGTCATAAGATCTACTGCATCCTTATAGATTTCTAGAGCTAAAACCTCATCAAGTTTATGAGGGTTTATGGTCCTGTTATACATTTTTTGGAACCTGACATTAAATGACCTTATGGGATCACTTGCATCCCTCTTAATGGTGGTGAACTGGTAGTATATGACACATGGACTAATAATTTTTCCAAGTTGATCTATGAAAACATTAGTTAAACCATCCCACCTAGTAATATAATTGTTAGGAAAATTGAGAAACCACTCATATGCATCATATTTAAAATTAAAGGGGAAAAATCTGCATGCTACATCTTCTTGTATGATAATTAGCAACCTCAAAATAGCTTTAAAATATTTAATGTGTTCTTTAATAGTTACAATACCAATTAGACTAAATGTTGGCAAGTATTTTTTAGGGTTATGTGGGAGATCATGTACCACACCTGACATGTTTATTGAAGAATCTCCTAACCAAGCCATACATAGATAAAGGTCAAAGGTAGGGGTATGTTGAAGAGGTGAGGTTGGAAAAGATTTGGAACATCTATGCCTACCTTTATCTCACCTGGATCTTCTATGGACTTTCAGCTCAAGTAAAGGCACTCTTCTCTCTAAATGTTATCTTGTTTGGATCCTTGGTAATTCCATCTTGAAGATTGAAGATCTTGTTTTAAATATGATGTGTCAAGTTAATCTTTATAAAGAACAAGGATTAAACCTACATATTAAGCTAATTTTTTCAAAATTTGTATAAATAACAGTAAAAGATGTTAATCTTTGACTAAGCTAGCTAAAATATGTGTCTAATTATGCAAATATGGTCTATCTTTATAAGTCCAATATCACATAAACCTAGATTTAAGAAAAATATACCAATTTTTTTATCAAAACAAACTATTCTAACCTCAACTACCATGGATTTTTAGATCTTAAGCTATCCTTACCAAAATTAAGCATCAAACTTCAAAGAACTTTGATATTTATTTAATAGAAGCACAAAGATATGTCAAAGACCACAAATATCAATGATCTTTACACTTTTAAGCAAAGAATTATGTAAAAATGCAAAGATAACACCAATCTTAGATCAAAATACTAAGATTAACAAAGATTCAACCAATTTACAAAGAGGACCTCCTTCTAACACCAATGGGACTTATTGATGCCTATAAATGTATCATAGGTGTCCTTAGTGTTCAAAGAACACTTCTCATTTTAGAATTTTAGGAATTCAAAGCATGAGTAGGAGGTTTTGTCAACTTATGTTACTAATTTAATAGTTTTGGGAATATTAGTGTATTATTCCTAATTTAGTTAAAGGGTCTAAGTAGTAAAACTAGTAAATAAATATGCAATAATTAAGTTACTAATTTGTGTAAATTAGATTACAATTTAAACTTTTCTAAAAATAGTAATAAGGGGGGAAAATAAGACTTAGTTGGAAACTAATTGATCTGACTGAAATAGAGACTAAAATTCACTATGCTGGACTAAGACACTATCACAAACTAAGATTTAAACTTTGTTTTGTGATTGGATAGGAGAACCAAAACTAGATAGGAGTGGCACTGGTGTTGTAGTCCACCTCTATCACTATTATCCTGAGGATCTAAGATTTTTAGGTTTTGTTCACAATGTCTGTGTGACTTTTTCTATGAAGTTTTGGTAGATGGAAGTCTCTATAGATCCTTATAGAGCATATTTTTTCTTCAAACCCAATCTTCTATTGTGATTTGACCAATTTTGAGAAAGAGAGGGGTTAGTGTGTGTAATATTCATTGGACATGGATTCACACCCCTTGTGTGGGCATGCTACCTATATACCAATACTCCAAAGAGGGATCAATCCATATGTAGTTCCCAGAATCAATAAGCTTTATGCAATTGTTTGTATGAAGATGTAAAATGTTAAACTAGATGTGTTTAAGGTGGCTAAGGATAGGTATAAGGATTTGAATAAGCTTTTAAGTGTGTTAGTTGGTTGTATGTAGAGAATAGGGAAGATTATTTGAGTAGTCTTGCTTGTATTCTTGCTTGCTTAGTGATAATTGCCAACCCTTTCCAAACGATCTTTTAATGGGATTTTATAGGGATCTATTGGTCATGGGTTGAATGTACTTATGTTAGGCCAATAAGAAAAAAGATGGGGAACCAAAAAATTTGATCATTGGGGTCAGAAATAGACTTGGATAATAGCATCAAAAGCAGACAAGAGTGGCACTAGTGCTATAATCCTAGTGTGGAACTATTTCCCTAAGTATATGGGACATGGAAGGATGGATTTGTCATGGAAAAAGGGGTCTGACTTAGCTAGGATCAAGTCTAGAAGGCTATGGCTGATTGGGATTAGTGAAAATATGCCTATGAGGGTCATGAGAGTAAGCAAGAGGGACCTATGGGTTAGGTGTCATTAGCCATGCTCAAGTTACCAGTTTTTAGATTGTATATGATTACATCTGTGCCCCCTTTATTCTAATGATATAGCAAAGTGAAATACGAGGATAAATAAAAAATAGATAGTGTACCTGAACTTACTTGTAAAGGTGAAGCTCATGAAGTTGTGTTATGTTTGGTGTGCATAAAGAGATCACACTATGAAGTATAAAACTACATAAGAAAATAAAGAGTAGATCAATTCTTACTATATATGCTATATTTAAAATTAGAATGTGCAATGCTGGGTAATAGAAATAGAGGTAGATAAAGGAAAAAATACACCTCACTAGGTACATGGACCAATACAAAACCTATTATGATGCTAAATGATGATGATTAATACTCAACAATGTTGTACCAAGATTAATATCATGATCATAGCTAAGTGGTCAATTCCTTGAAAGTGGCTTAAGAATGTAAAGGCTGGCCCTTTGGCTTCATCATCACCCACTAAATGAAGCTAGGTGATCATGCATGTGTTGATCGATGTTTAGACTATGTGTCCTATTGACCATTTTTTACCCAACAAGCCAAAAAATTGGTCCCCCTTATTTTTTATGCTGTTCTGAGCCAGTACTTTTGATTTTACACGATTCTTGCAATTTCTATGGACTCTGCAAATTTTCTATGGAGTCTGCAGGTTCATTTCTACGGACTCTACAGAGCTTGGATTTCTATGGACTCAGTAGTAAAGCTTCTTCAGACTCTTGTCTAGAAATTCACAAGGAAGGTTAGCATTTTTGAACCATTAAATCGGTTCAATGCCTTGGTTCATCGCTCAAGTTCAACTGTAAAGTTCATCGGCTCAGTTCAAAGCTTGGTTCAATTCAGTTGGTTCGACGCTTTGACAAAGTTCATCGCTTGGTTCAAAGGCTTGGTTTAATAAGAGAATGGCACGTAGTGTTGAACCATTGAACCATTTTGGGTTCAAGTGGTTGGTTCAAAGGAATGGTTTAAACACTTGGTTCAAGCGGTAGGTTCAAAGGCTTGGTTCAATAAAGGAGTGGTGCATAGTGTTGAACCATTGAACCATTTTTGGTTCAATCGGTTGGTTTAGTGGCTTAGTTCAATTAGGAAGTTCAAAGGAGCATCCCAAAAAGTGAAGGACAAGTGCCCTTGCAGAGGGAAGTTATAGGTTCAAGAGCCCTTGCAGAGGGCAGAGAGCACTTCAAAGAGGCCACAAAGAAGCGGCTAAGATCTTTTAGAATTTTGTTAAGGCAAAGTCATGAATTCTTTCAGACTCTTGTTCAAAGGATTTCCTTTAGACAAAAAGTTTGAAGGAATTTGGGGAAACCACAAGCAAAAAGCCCGAGAGGAAATTTCTGAAGGCAAAGTCACAAGGCAATTCTTGCAGATTTTTTGTCTACGGGAAAAAGCTCGAAGAAAGAAATCCCACAAGAAAAAAGCTCGTAGAAAAAGCCTGCGGGGAAAAGGCCAAAGTAGAAAGCTGAAGGAAAAGGCCCAAAGGAATTTGCCAAGGATGGTGATGTCCCAGAAGTCATCAACTTTAAGAAGATAGACTAGCTATTGGTTTTCAAACTATGACGGGCCCGTAAATGTCAATTTTACACCAAGAAAGCTAGAGTGTGGAAGGTGCCAAGTGGCAACCACAGAAGGCTTTGACATGCTTTTTTAGGAGCAGTGGAACATGCCACATGTCCCTTGCAAGGCTCAATTGAAGTTGACTAGTGTCAGCCTCTGCGGTCTCTCTCTTTTGTCCCATGAAAACTATGGTGGGCCCCAGATGAATTGTTAAAGAAAGTAGAAGCTAACACATGTCCTCTTCTGTAAGACCTTCAAAGGGTGCCTAAGTCTTCCATGATTCAAGTAGATGCTACCATGTGTCCTACCCATTTTACAGTAGAATGTGCCACGTGTCACTCACTAGAATCAACAGAAAATGGCCAAGGCAAGCAATGAGAGCCCAAAGAATGTAGCGACCCACCAGAAGATAGCCCCCGAGGGCTGAAGGAGCCAAGAAAAGACAAGGAAAGGAGGAAGATGAAGTGCAAGAAAAGACAAAGTAGTCTAAGTGGTAAGGAGAGGTGAGTTATTACTAGATGGTCATCAAACAGTGCAAATAAGGAGTGGCATGGCCTGCTTTCTCCATTTGGCATTTATGAGGGGAAAAACCACAGTCTATTTATAGGAAGAGAGCAATCTATTTGTGGAAAAGAGGCATAGCCATGTTTTTCACATTAATGTGGAATGCCTACATGAAAGCAAGAATCAACAATCAAATGGCTCCCTCTTCCCAAGGCTCAGAGTGCACATGGGCCAACTTGCAAAAAGAATGCTAAAGTCTTTCCCAAAAATTGCCAAGTTCTCTTCCTCTCTCTCTATATTATAAAGCTTCTCATTTGAGAAAAAAAAATCTCTCAGCCTTAAAGTAAAACTCTGCCCAAAAATCTCTCGAGCTTGTAAGGTAGATTTTTGCCAGATTTTTACCTTGAATCAAGACTTAGCATTTTTACCTCTATCTGGACTTGCACTTTAAAGTATATGTTTGTGTTCTTCTTTTGTGTTAAGTCATTGTCTTTCATGCTTCTCACAGATCGATTACATCATATCTAGTGCATTGTGAAGTCTCTTTTCTACAGGTCTGCTAGAAGTGTCCCTAGGGGGATGTAGGTGCTTGTGAATAGGCTACCATAAGTGTGTCTGAGGATGCCTCTGGTAGTTTTTTCCTCCTTGTATTTCCATGGACCCCTAGCTGACTGTTACAGAAGAGCTTCCCACTTTAGATGAAGTGTATGGGCACTTATTTTTGGTGAAAAGTGTATATTTGAGCTAGGTGGGTCAACTTTTCTGGTGTATCACCTTTTCATTTTTTAGGCTTAGGTTATGTTTTCAGCATCTCTCTCTCCATTTTCATCCCCCCCCCTTTTTTTACATTTATTTTAGTGGTAGGAAACTAGGGCCTAAAGGATACATCAAAGGGAGCTAGCCCTTATCTAGAGACTCTCCCCTCTAGCTTCGTCGGTCCCACAGGTGAGAGGGGAGTTTCTATTATTGTGTGTGGAAGGGTGGGAGCTAGGAATCCTACCCCAGGTGCAATCCACTATGTCAACAGTTTTTGGCATGCCTAGTGGGACAACCTAGGACAAGTTATGTCCAAAGAGTTGAAGAATTTTTGGTGTGTTCTTCAACCAACCAGCCTTTGGAGGCTTTTGCATCAACACCAATGGTGACTCTAAGTTGAATCAGTTGATTAAGCAACCTAGTGCCATCAAAAATCACTTTTTGTATGTATAATTCCTTTGCACAAAATCATGGACCTTGTATTCCCTCATATGACTTCGATCAGACTCAGAATTTTCATACAATCCCCTTAAGTAGCCCTCTTAGTTGCCCTTCAACCATCAAGGAAAATTCCAATTCTAAGATCTTTCACCCTGATGGCAACCTCCTGACCTAGGGGAAAATAGTGGAATCATGGGGCAAGAAAGAGGAGAAGAAAGGTTTTGCTCAAAACCTTAAAAAGGATAAAGCTACTCCTACCCATGATTCATATGATCTCTAAGAAAGGCCCTTCCAAGAAAACATAGCTAAGAGAATTGTAGAGTTAGAATTCAGAGAGAGATTCCTCAGCCAATGTGTGATGGATGGTTCAGACCCAATGGCACATTCCATGTCTGAACACACCCCACCCACACACTTCCAAGAGAGATATCAGGCCACACCTGATATCGATGAAGTGTTGACCAAATGGAAGGAGGAGAATCATTTGATTCTAGCTCAAGGACTGCCTCCTCTTCCACACGATTTTCCCACTTCATCCCTTCTCAAGGAGGAACTTTTTCTGTAGGAGGCGAGTGAGGAAGAAAAGAATCAATTTTCAGCTCTTTAGGAGGTTATCATGAGTGATAATGAAGAATAAATCATCATCAATGCTCCTTTTGAAGACCTCATCAATAATGGAGAAGACACAGGGCATGCATACATGCAAATGTTCCAGCAATACGAGGAGGAACATAAGCATGGTGAGCTCTCTCCCCCTTTATTTGATGAACTTCCTTTTTATTTTGATGAGGAGGACTACTATGCCAAGGAGCCTGAGTTGGAGGAGGATCAGGAGAATATCTTTGAACATCTAGAGATCTTGATCTTTGAGGAGGAAAAGGAGAGGTTTGTCTTCCTTGAGAAAATCACAAAGAGGTGATGTCCTGTGGGATGAGCAATCATTTTTTGATTCCATTTCAAACATCAA
Organism: Torreya grandis; assembly: GCA_037957365.1. Taxonomy (NCBI): domain Eukaryota; kingdom Viridiplantae; phylum Streptophyta; class Pinopsida; order Cupressales; family Taxaceae; genus Torreya; species Torreya grandis. The sequence continues at coordinate 1,350,423 of JARHVA010003399.1, read as the reverse complement.
AATAGTCACCCTTCTTCAAGAAGGCCAAGAAGAAGCAGAGGATAAGTCCAATAGAGTCTTCAATGAAGCAGAAGGAAATGGGTCAGACCATGATGCACTGTAAGGGAACTATACATATCAAAGGGCTTATGGTGATGAGCCAGCAGCCATTGATTTCTTGGTGAAATACACCAACATGAAGGACCATCATTCAACAAGCTTCTAGGAACAAATAGAGTACATATATGTTGGAAGCATGTTCGAATCTGATCCACTTAGATACCAGCCAATCTAGGTGACAGGCAAGAGGAGCAAGTCACCAAATCTCCTTTTCATTCAGCCACTTGTTTGGAACCATAAGTCTTCTTGCCAGAAAGGGGACTTAAGGAGTTTTCCCTTTGATCCAAGAGGGAGGCAAACATTCCTAGTTAGCTGTATATAGTAGTTTGCTCTCAGTTTCTTTTCTTGCTTCCCCTAAGTGCAGTTTGGACAAGTAGTGTTTTTAGTCTTGTGTGTTTTCCCTTTTGTCTGGGGTAAAAGGCTTCATGTTTGATTCTTGGATATATCAAGGTGGTTGCTAACTCTTTCAAAGCTGCATCTGACTTTGTGCCTAATGGACTACAAGGCAACTGGTCTCTAAGCATAGTAGGCATGCTTCCCCTAGGAGTCACCAATTTGTTGACCATTTTTTGCCCAACAGGCCAAAAAATTAGTCCCCCTTCTTATTTATGTTGTTCTAAGCCAGTACTTTTGATTTTGCATGAGTCTTGTAATTTCTATGGACTCTATAAATTTTCTACGGAGTCTGTAGGTCCATTTCTATAGACTCTGTAGAGCTTGGATTTCTACAGACTCAGCAGTAAAGCTTCTTCAGACTCTTGTCTAGAAATTCACAAGGAAGGTTAGCATTTTTGAACCATTAAACTAGTTCAATGCCTTGGTTCATCACTCAAGTTCAACTACAAAGTTCATCAGGTCAGTTCAAAGGCTTGGTTTAATTTAGTTGGTTTGACGCTTCAGCAAAGTTCATCGCTTGGTTCAAATGCTTGGTTCAATAAGAGAATGGCACGTAGTGTTGAACTGTTGAACCATTTTGGGTTAAAGCGGTTGGTTCAAGTGGTTGGTTCAAAAGAACAATTCAAACACTTGGTTCAAGTGGCAGGTTCAAAGGCTTGGTTCAACAAAGGAGTGGTGCACAGTGTTGAACTATTGAACCATTTTCGGTTCAATCGGTCAGTTCAATGACTTAGTTCAATCAAGTGGTTCAAAGGAGTGTCCCAAAAAGTGAAGGACTAGTGCCCTTATGGAGGGCAGTTCCAGGTTTAAGAGCCCTTACGAAGGGTAGAGAGAACTTCAAAGAGGCCACAAAGAAGTGGCTAAGATCTTTCAGAATTTTGTTAAGGCAAAGTCATGAATTCTTTTAGACTTTTATCTGAAGGATTTCCTTCAGACAAAAAGCCCAAAGGAATTCAGGGAGATCGTGAGCAAAAATCCTGAGAGGAAATTTTTGAAGGCAAAGTCACAAGGCAATTCTTGCAAACTTTTTATCCGTGGGAAAAAGCCTGAAGCAAGAAAGCCCGCACGAAAAAATACTGAAGAAAAAGCCTGTGGGGAAAAGGCCGAAGCAGAAAGCCAAAGGAAAAGGCCCAAAGGAATTTTCCAAGGATGATGATGTCATAGAAGCTATCAACTTTAAGAAGATAGACTAGCCATTGGTTTTCAAACTATGATGGGCCCGTGAACGTCAATTTTACACCAAGAAAGCTAGAGCACGGAAGGCACCAAGTGGCAATTGCGAAAGGCTTTGACATGTTTTTTTAGGAGCATTAGAACGTGCCACGTGTCCCCTACAAGGCTCGGCAAAAGCTGACAAGTGTCAGCCTCTATCATCTCTCTCTTTTTTCCCATGAGAATTGTGGTGGGCCCCAGATAAATTGCTAAAGAAAGTGGAAGCCGACACATGTCCTCTTTCACAAGACCTTTAAAGGGTGCCTAAAGCTTCCATGAGTCAAGTGGATGCTGCCATGTGTCTTGCCTATTTTACAGTGGAACATGCCACATGTCACTCACTAGAATCGATAGAAAATGGCCAAGGTAAGTAGCGTGAGCCCAAGGAATGTAGTGACCCGCTAGAATATATCCCCTGAGGGCTAAAAGAGCCAGGAAGAGACAAGTCAAGGAGGAAGATGAAGTGCAAGAAAAGACAAAGCAGTCTAAGTGGTGAGGAGAGGTGAGTTATTGCTAGATGGTCATCAAATGGTGCAAACAGTGAGTGGCATGGCCTACTTTCTCTATTTGGCATTTACAAGGGGACAAACCATAGTATTTTTATAGGAAGAGAGCAGTCTATTTGCAAAAAAGAGGTGCAGCCATGTTTTTCACATTAATGTGGAATGCCTAAGTCAAAGTAGGAACTGACAATCAAATGGCTCCCTCTTCCTAAGGCTCAGAGCGCACATGGGCCAGCTTGCAAAAAGAGTGCCAAAGTATTTCCCAAAAATCACAAAGTTCTCTTCCTCTCTATATATATTGCAAAGTTTCTCATTTGAGAAAAAAAAATCTCTCAGCCTTAAGGTAAAACTCTGCCCAAAAATCTATCGGGCTTATAAGGCAAAGTTCTGCTAGATTTTTACCTTGAATCAGGACTTAGCATTTTTACCTCTATCTAGACTTGCACTTTAAAGTATATATCTATGTTCTTATTTTGTGTTAATTCATTGTCTTTCATGCTTCTCACAGATGGATTACAGCATGTCTAATGCATTGTGAATTCTCTTTTCTGCAGGTCTGCCAGAAGTGTCCCTAGGGGGATGTAGGTGCCTATGAATAGGCTACCATAAGTGTGTCTGAGGATGCCTCTGGTAGTTTCTTCCTCCCTGTATTTCCACAAACCCCTAGCTGACTATTGCAGAAGAGCTTCCCGCTTCAGATGAAGTGTATGGGCACTTCTTTTTGGTGAAAAGTGTATATTCGAGATGGGTGGGTCAACTTTTTTGGTGTATCACCTTTTCATTTTTTAGGCTTAGGTTCTATTTTCAGCATCTCTCTCTCCCTTTTCATCCCCCCCTTTTTTACATTTATTTGTTAGCAGTAGGAAACTAGGGCCTAAAGGATACATCAGAGGGAGCTAGCCCTTATCTAGAGACTCTCCCCTCTAGTTTCACCAGTCCCATAGGTGAGAGGGGATTTTCCATTATTGTGTGTGGAAGGGCAAGAGCTAGGCATCCTACCCCAAGTGTAATCCACTGTGTCAACATGTCCAATCCCTCTAAATAGGTGGCTCAAGAATACAAAGGCTAGCTAATCCTTTGGCTCCATCATTTCCTTATGAATTGAAGCTATGAAATGATACCATTATGAAATGTATATCATATGAGATGGATCTTGAAGTCTATGAATGTATTATGATCTAACAATGTTGGCATGGATGGTCGAATGTATGCTAAAAACTAAACCACTCTTGGCTACTCTAAAAGATGGAGATTAGGATTGTATGAAAACCACTCTGAATTAGTGTACTAGGCTTGTATGAAAGCCACTCAAAAACATAGGAATGTGGAAGTTAGGCTTGTATAAAAGCCATTCCAAAATGATGCCAACCACCTATAGATAGAATAAGGCACATAAATACTAAGAATGCTTGGTTAATACTGAACTTAGAAAGGAAAAGATAATAGATATGTCACACACATTGCCCCCAATCACTGGTGGCTAGAATATGGATTTTGATCTATAATTTATATCAACTACCATGTCTAAAATTGGAAGTAAGATCTACTATTTTGTGCATGATGCCCCGTATATCTAGATTCTTTGAGAAAAAGTGTACTAAAATCCACTGATTCTAAACTATTTTGGCTATGCAAAATTGTAGTTGAACCTAATTTTATGCCTACTTTTGGAAAGTATAATTTTTTGTTATTTAGACAATAGCATAGAAAGTGGATACTAGTGGCACTGGTGTTGTAGTACAAGTTGGGAACTATTTTCCTAGGCCAAATATGGTAATTGTTTTGATATTCTCACTATATATCTATTTTGTTCTGACTATTTTGATGTCTGGTTGTTATTCTTGGTGTGTTAAAAACTATTTTTGTAATCGTTACGAGCTCTGATCTCTGTGATAAAACCCTTATTTGTTTCCCTCTCTTATAAGGGTAGGATTGAATACCCTGCAATGACTGCTCTCAAAAGAAAGAGCCCTATAATTGTGTTATGCTAAAAATATACATGATATAGGAATGATAATCGACAAGATATCTCAATATATAGCATGATTTGTATTGAGATATTGTTAGATCAATAGGGGTATACCTAGATGGATATAACAATGTAATAGCATGTACATCTAGAAATGAAAGTCTGGTTAGTTGTTAGTTAGAGGGATGGAGCATGATGTCCATCATGGCATCCAAAAAAGTAAGATAAATGTGTGATGTAGATCATGGCATTACAAATAATGAGAAGCAAGTAAGCAAACAAGCACACAAGGAAAGAATCAAGAAGTGTATAAGGGTGGCAAAGGGGCCAAGCAAATAAAGGACATGGGAACATGTCACTCAAACTAGAAGGCAAGCATACAAGGAAAGAAGCAATAAACATACAAGGGTGGCCTAGGGTCCAAATAAACAAAATGCATGGGCACATGCCATTCATATTGGAAGGAAAGCATATAATTCATGTTCAAATGCCACATACACATATAATTAAAACAAGCAAGGTTGGTATGGAATGCATAATAACATAGAAGAGTACAAGCAAAGTACATTTTAAAATGTCCTAAGGCACACAAACAACATATAATCAAAGGACATTGGCAAATGTCCTAAGTCACATACATGAGACAATCAGAAACTAAGAAATACAATCATATCTAGATACACAAAGCAAGAAAGGAAAGCATATAATAACTAGACATACAATCACATCTAACTAATCAAATCAAAAGGGAAAGTATGCAAGACATGTTAGTATAAGACTAGGTATATGATAAGAAATACACAAGTTATATATACTAGTGAGTGTCGATAGAGTAATATGTTCAAGCTAGTAAGTAATGGACATCAACATGATAACTAGTGTGTGTGGTGTAGGAATGATATAACCTAGATGGTGTAGTCATGTAGAATATTGCCCTAGTGGGTATGTATATCGATGTATGCCTTGATGTAGAAGTAGGATTCCCCCTTAATGGATAGAATGAATTAATCAAAGACCTGGATGTCACTACACACTCAAAAGAGATTAAGTGAAGCATGGTAATGTAGATAAATCAACAAACAATAGCATATGTAAGTCTAGCATGATAGTAGAAATGTAAATCATGGATGATGTCTATAATCAAAATATTTATGGTGATTTTGAATTATTTGCATGTTTTTGTATTTTGAACTATTTGAATTTTTTTATGTTTTTGATATGTTATATTATTTTTAGTTTCTTTTGAGATTTTATATTGTTTTTGGATTTTGAGTTATTTAAAGCTATGTAAAATCAATCATAAGGAGACTATGTATAGTAAATTGAAAAGGACTATGTACAAGTAAGCTAGAAAGGGATGATACTTACTGATGAGTCTCATGGGAGAATTCTTATCATGGTGTCCTATATCAAGGAGAGGAATCATGCATGATCATGAAGCATGATGAAAATGCTGAGACTATGGCTCTGAAAGCTGTATATGTTGTAAATGCTCTAAAATATCTAAAGTATAAACTGAGTTTGGGGTCCCCCTATAACTCTAATAAGTGGATGCAGCTATAAGGCTCTTACAGACCCATCTGGAAGTAGGAGAAGCTCTCTGAACATGTGTTCTATGTGTAGATGCATGAGATCTCAATGATACTACCCTAGGTGCGAACATTGTAGTTGGAAGCTATCTGGAATATTGAATATGTGGAGGTGTATGAACTCTCTATGCTAGTGATGGATGCCTCAACTATGTCTGAATCATAACTAGAGGATGAACTATAACTGGTGGTAAAACTGAAACTAGTGACTACAAAGTAGAAGATGGATATGAAGTGGGGAGTGGTAACTCATATGGAACTCCACCAAATATAACAACCTAATTAGTGTGAATGAATTTCATACATCTATAAACTATAAGAGGTACTACTCAAATTTTTTGAATATATGTTTGACTAAGTAGCATATCAAAAACTCTTGCACTAGGAACTATATTAAATGGTGTAGCCACACATGTTGGGCCAACTTGTAAAGGAAATATGATCTTACCCAATGAAATTTATATGTACCCATTGAATCCATTGATAACTATCTATGTCTAGGTAATATTCTACTCTGAATATTCTAAATGCTACAATAATGTCATAGTGCACATGTTCACACTGGATCCATTGTCTATGAGAAAACTATGAATAGGATGATTATGAAAATAGTGGAAAGGTATAGAAGTTGAAGGTAGATCCATGATATGTATTTTTTAAGTGTATAAGATTGAGGTTTTATATTATTCATAAATAGTGTCTATAATGGGTATTGTTGACTAAATTTTGACCTCATGTCAAAATTGGTCACCCCTATAGGTTGAAACTTTATAGAAGTGTCTAATTTTATTCATGGTCTTTTTAGGGTCTCAAGTGGTCTTAAATAATCTTATATGGTCATATGTGTCCTTGTCTAGCATAGTCCATGTTCTGGTCTTATGTTCATTTGTTTAGTATTTTGGTCAAGAATAGGGTCAAACATGGTCAAAGTTCTAGTATGGTCTAAAGTAATTTTAAAAGGTTATTTGGATGTAATTTATATCATATTATCATGCTCTAACATTTATTTGACTCTTACTTTCAAAAAAACACATTTTGGTCACCTTTTGGCCCATGAATAAGGGATGTGACACCTCAAGGAGATAATGTTTCAAGAAGATTTCAAATTCCCCTAGTGTCATAAACAAGTCATATATGGTTTAAGAATAGTTAAAGTCTAACAACACCTTCAATTCAATGCCTAATCTTGGTAAAAGGACACTTTTCAAGCACTTGTATAGACTTTTAAAATTAGTTTTCAATTACAAATGGTTTAGAAGTGTCCCTTGGGATCCATAAAATTATTTTCCAGATCTATACCAAGTTTTGAGTTGAACTGGTACTCTAGACTATTTTTCTTCTCCATCACTACCTTCACAAGCTCAAAAAGGAAAATTTGCATTAAATGGTATGACCAAAAAAGAGAGAGTAAGATCTAAAACTTTGGCCATTTTTAGGGGTCTAAGTAATATTTAAACTGATGGCATTAGTTTTAGATTGGTGGTCTCTTATTAATGAACAACCGCTAATAGTGATAGTAGGTCACTATGGCCTATCCATCCGAGAGGGGTTTGTTCTTGAACCTATTTATCTAGATCAAAAATTTATGGAGAGGGATTATTTTGAGTGTGGTTTTTAGAGTTATTATATCTCCATTTCATGGTGGTTTCATCAACCAACTCATCTTCATGAAGTGCTTATACTTGAAGGAAGAATGTCTTAGTATACAGGCTATTTTAGTGAATTTTACTACAAGTATTTGTTTTATATTCATGTAATTAATTCTCAAAGGTTTATAATAATTCATTTTTCATGTAATATCACTTAGTTTCATTGAATTTCAAGTGTTTTGGTTTGAGATGTGTTTTTGTCCTTACTCTTCAAATGTACTTATTTTTTGGGATATGGTTTGTGTTTAGACAGTTCACTATAGGTTTGATTGCCATAATGGGATCAAGTACCAGTAACATATATTAGTATGAAATTTTGAAAGGAAATTAAACATTTTGAATCATGAGAGGTTCAATATGGTAGTTTAATATACCTTCAAATGAAAATTCATAGTTGTTTCTTTCATAAGAATGTTGTACAGACTATTGAATGTATGGAGAATTCCCATTGCTCATAAAATAACCTAAAACACTTATCCATGCATTCATATAATCTTGATTTCCTCACTACTACCACCAAGTGATTCAAACTGACTAGAAGGATTTAACAAATAAACTCATAGACCTCATGCATAAGATGACTGTATGCAGTCCATACAAGACTGTAATGATTTGATATAAGGGGATTAAAACTTGGTCATAATCTTTGTGATGCATTAAAAATATGACAAAGAGATATGTATTGGTTGACAAGGTTGAAGAGTTCAATAACCCAAAGAATTGGCCCCTAGGTAGCATACACAGTCCATAGTGACCTCCAATCCCTAAGCCTATAGATCCACATTCTGGACCAAATAATCAATGACCCAAAAAACACAAAAGGTGAATCTTTAGACATGGAGAACATAATTTAACTGAAGATGAAAACAATGCTATAATACATTAGAGATACTAATCATTTGAAGTCAAGTTAAGGTCAAAGACTGAGTTGATAAATAGTCAAATATCCACCTACAATAGATTGTACAAACTATGTACTTGAGAGCAAGTGGCAAGTTGGATTGAAACTGTAACAAGAATAATATAGAACCTATAGACTTTGGAGTGAGATATTTTTGGTTTGTGTACTTTCAAAACATCATGGCAATGGACAAGATTTTATGTTCTAAACCTACACACAATCATGAACTCTCTAAAGACATCTATAGGTGCCCAACTAGACAGTGGGTCTCAAGTCTAGTAAAGGAAATACCAAAACATTTCTAAAAGTGTTTGAAATTAATTTGGTATCTCACCTAAGTTCATGAACCAAATAAGACTAGTTGTGAGAAGGGTGATAAGGTCCTAAAACAAAACACAATCAATACCTTCTAAACATCACCTACATGTCATAAGCAAATGCTGGTCCTAAGCCAAATGGATGAGGTAGAGCATATATGATAGAGTCTTTGAACAAAATAAGATAAAAATTTCATAAACTATTGAAGTGGATCACTAAAGTGAGTGGTGAGGTTCTAATACACAAGGTACAGTTAGAGTAGCCATAATGAGAATCTACATGTGGATATATGAGGATAAGCTAATTCTAAGCCTGGGAACTAAAGAGATGATATTGTTTGAAGATTAATATTATCCCAAAATAGGACCCCAACTTTTTTAATAACATTATGCAGTTATTAATGATAATGGTGAGGCCCTAAACACACAATACATAGTCATCACCATAAAAGAGACACCTACAGGTGACTTAGAAGGTCAAGTCATCTTCAAACTTGAAGAAAAGAAAAGAGAAGTTGAAAGGTTTCTATAAACCTATTTTGGATCCTCAACCAAGTTCATTAATACTGAGAGATCCATTTGAGGTATGAATGAGGTCCTTGAACACCTAGAATAGTCAAGATACCAAATACCCACCTATAGGTGGCTAATAGAGGGTAGACTGACCTTAAACTTGATGTCAAGAAAAAAGTAGTATTGAAAGATTTATAAACCCAAATGAGACTCCATATAATTTCAAAGCCTTTTGAGGAGATAAATGATGATAATGGTTATGATCAAACATAGTACACAGTCAAGAAACCTTCTAAATACACCTATAGGTTGTAAGTTGAGATAGGTTGATCTTAAGCCTAAGTGAGAAGTAAAGTATGGAGTGAAGGACTATGAGAACCACCTTAGGTATATAAAAAGTAAATTAGATTAATTTTTTATGCCATAGGTAATGAAACTTGAGATGAATTTGACCAAACTAGGGTTCTAAACCCCATCCACAGTCAAGATGCACATACAAGCCTGCTTGCTCTTTTAAGTGATTTTTACTTGGAATATGAATAGGTTTGATATAAGTAACTTGGTATTATATATAGTGTTTTTAACACTTAAATATAACTAAATAGGCCTAGTAACAAGATGAAAAGGTCGGGTTAGTTCATAGGGATAAACATTTGTCTTTATACAACCCACGGGGGACGCGGGGGACGTAGACGCAAACGCAGCCCGGCTGAAACCCTTACCCCTACGGATGATTCCTTGCCTGATGATGACCAGATCTCTGCCTGGGTACGGTAGGATCTTGGTGCTGGAGCGTTGTGCTGAAAGCCCTATTTTTTTGTGTGGTTTTGTATTTCCTCAGACTTCTGCTTTGTGGCTACTGTGCTAACCACCTTCCTATTCTGAGCAGATCGATGTTTTTTTTTTGGAGTGATTTAGTAGGCCATGGCAGTGTTTCCTCTGGGATTAGGGGATGATCTTTGCAGACTTCAGGGAGGCTAGGTTGGGAGACGGTAGTGACGGGTCTGGAGGTATGTTTTGGGAGGGTAACCCCTAAGGGAGAGCCACACAAAGTGGTATTTTGTGTCTGGTGTTTTGATCCAAGCCCTTACCTATGCGGCTGCTTTACTCACTGTCATATCCTGTCTACTAGGGTCGGTGCTCATCTAGAGGTGCTTCCAGACGTTGGGGTTTTCCTTGACGATTCGATTGCCATGTCGGTGTTACCTCTATAGAGGGGGAGTATGGGCTGATGATTGGGTAGATGGATTGGGCATTGGTGGTGCTGGTTTCAGGGTTTGTTTCATTGTTTTTGTTGTTATTTTTGTGGGCAGCACATTTTTAGGGGTTGATGGATCGATCCCAGGTTTGGCCATCCTTATTGTTAAATTTGACAGCGTCTTCTTTCTTGGTGACAGAGAATCTTATGGTATTCTAGGTTTTTTTTTCATGGTTTATGCTTGTTTCTAATGATATATTTTTTAGCATGGTTTCAGGGTGTTTACCCTGGTTTTGTTGAGGTTTTAGGTCCTTGTAAAACCTAGTTTTTGTTACTATTTTTCAGTGAGTTGGCCTACCCTGGCGGTTTTTAATGTTATATCTTTCTTGATTTGTATAAGGTTTTGATATCCCTTCAAAACCTATTTTTACCTTAATCTAAAACAAGATGAAAAGGTCAAAACATAATCTAAGACCTAATAAAGTCTAATTCTCATATAGTCACTAGCAGGCTATAGCTAGTCTTGAGAAATTGAAGATTTGAGACCTCCATAGGTACGATCATGCCTTTAAATTTTGTAAATAATTATTTTATGAGTTATAAAATACATCCATGGTCTCCTTTTAGCCATAAAAATAGTGTAAGACTCATTTTTTTGTCTCATACCTAACCCACTCCTTAGGCAAGAGAAAGTCATGAGACTAAGGCATCTCTTTGAGCTCAAAGGCATGAAACAACTATGCCCAACCACATAAAAGGTAATACAAGTATTTAAATTAATATAAATTATCTCATTACACTTTTAGGAGGCACCAAACCTTAGTTTCCAACTCAAGTTCCCTTGAGGGCTAGCAAAGAGAGAACAAACTTAAACCCTAAGTACCCTGATCAGAGTACCAGTTGCATATAGATGGGTAATGAGAAATTAAAAATAATTTAGAATAATTTAAAGGTATTTTTATATTTTTTATAAGGTGTGAATTATTTTTAATACCCAAAACTCAAAGTAGACCTATCTCTAGCCTCAAGAACATTAAGCAAGCCACCTGAAGAGCAACTTCAGATGCTTATACCACTATTCACACTTTTCATGGGAGTATGAGTAATTTTGGATAGTTGAGGGGGTATATAAATAAATTTTTAAAACTTTAATGAGTTCATTTAATGATATTTTCTTTATGAACAATTGTTAAGCCCCTAAACATGTCTTAAACCTCTCTTAAACCCTGATAGTGACTAGTCATGGAGAAAAGATCTCAAATGCACATATAATGAAATATTTTGATCCTAAAACCTATTTTAATTTTTTTATTACTAAAATTAGGTTACTAATGTGTAATTTTATTCTAATTCCACTTATATGGATTTACACAAATGCCCTATTTTTGCATGTTTTTGATGTTTCATAGGTGTTCTGAGAAGGGGAGAGATTTCAAATAATTAGATGAGGTCATTTGGTATTTTTAATATCTATTAAAGACCAAAAAATTTCACTATATATTTTAGAGGTGATCAAACCATGCCCATTTTCCAAGGCAATATCAAACAAGCTCAAAATGAGACTAGGTGATAAGGCCATTTCTTGGTTTGCATACTTCCACAGGGTCTTAGGACCCCAAATTTGACATGAAGATTGGTGATGTCATATTTAAAGTGAATAACATGATTTTAGTTTATTTAATATGTTGGGTATTAATAAACCCAAAAACTAACAAGAATAATAAAATTACCAATAGGCTAAGATCTTAAAATAATACTCAAAATTGATTCATATTTATTGCTTTAAATAATTACAAACCCAAAGCATGCTTAAATAAGCCTAAACTTATAAATAAGAGTCTACATGCAAAATTCAAAAAAAATAAAATCTAAAAAAAACTATCTATTTTTACCAGTCGTTATTTATAGTAATTTTCACATGTAAGGGTGCACAGCTCTAAAAAATTTCCAAAATAACCTAAATACTAAAATTAGCCTATGGAACAAAATTCAATTGAAGTTGACTTCTGGTTCTAAAAATATATAATTTCTAAAAATTAAAAAAATCTTGAAAAAATTATTAAACATTAATTTTAGACCCTCAGATGATCATGTTTGGCCTCCAAAAAACATCAAAATCAAATATAAGTAGATAGAGTGGCTTAGAAAAAATTGAACTTTTTGATACAGTCATTTTGGCACATGGAAGAGCTCAAATGATGTTATGAGTCAAAATTTATGGCCTCTGGAAGGTTGGCATATTTTTTCTACATCATTCTCCTCTTGTTGAAAACAACTCAGCTCCTGTGAGTTGCCCTAATTATACTACTATCATTTTTCCTTGTCAATCTTCATCAACTCCCATTCTATAATCCATGTGTTGTCTTCTTACTTCAATCTTTTCCACTACACCAAATACCTATTATAATTCCCTTGCCTTGTGCTCATTGTCTTCATATCCAAAACCTACACTATTTTTTCTTTCTTCTTCTTTGGAACTTACTGCTCCCAATTTACTTCTTCATCTTCACCATCTTCTCCATGTAATTCATATAAATATAAAACATTAAATACTATATATATATATATATATATATATATATATTATGTGGTGAACTCACCTCATATGCATTATCATTGATTTTCTTCACAATTTTGCATGGCTCAATTTCCTTGTACTTTAGTTTATTATATGTGATTTTTGTAAATATTTATTTTCTCAAGTAAATCATTACCAACTCTCCTTAAAATACCTTGGTTCTTATTTTAACATCTATTGTTGTTTTATATTTCTCATTACTTTTTTTCAACTTTCTTCTTACTCCTTACAAATACTACATATACTCTGCAAACACTTCTACATCATCACTAATTCGATCTAAAATTGGAAATTGTACCAAATATAAAATACCCATAGGATTTCTCCCATAAAATTTTTGAAAAGGTGACTCTCTTTTTTATTTATTCACTAAACTATTATATGCAAACTTAGCTTGTGGTAAATCCAAGTCCCATTGTTTTGGCTTCTCTCCCACTATGCATCTTAATAAATTTCTTAAGCTCCTATTCACAACTTCTATTTGTCCATCTATTTGTGGGTGATATGCACTACTGAATTGTAGCTTAGTAACCATCTTCGTCCATAAATTCATCCAAAAATTACTTAGAAATTTTATGTCCCTATCTAAAGTAATAGTTTTTGGAACACCATGCAATCTCATAATATTCATAAAAAATAATTCTACAACTCTATTGACATCATTGGTTTTATTACATGCAATGAAATGAACTATTTTAAAAAATCTATTTACAATAACAAAAATTGAATCATTACCTCTCTGTGTTTTTGGCAATCCCAACACAAATTCCATACTCAAATATGTCCATGGTCCTCTTGGAACTAGTAATGGCATGTATAGTCTAGTATTTTATGCATGTCCTTTAGCCACCTGACATATTTTGTATCTTGAAACATACCTTGTCACATATCTCTTCATCTTTGGCCAAAAATACTTTTCCTCCACCAAAGCTATTGTCTTCGTCTTACCAAAATGTCCAACTAAACCACCACTATGTAATTCTCTTATTATATTGTCTCATAGATACCCAATTGGAATGCATAATTGTTTCCCTTTGAAGAGATAACCTTCTTATATAAGATACTCATCATGAATATCATCTTTCCCACCTGTTAATGGATTTTTTCACTACTCAACTATCTTACCAAAATATGGATTAGTATCATATAATTATTTAATAGCTTTAAATCCAACTACTTCACTCACCATAGTAGTTAATAGCACTACCCTCCTACTCAATGCATCAACTACTTGATTCTATTTTCAACATAAAAGTATACCCCTACAAGAAAGAAACCCACTTTGCATGCCTACTATTCAACTTATTTTGTGTATTCACATACTTCAAAGCCTCATGATCTGTAAATAAGATAAATTCCTTAGGCACTATGTAATTCTTCCAATGTCTTAATGCTTGTACAATTACATAAAGTTCAACATCATAAGTAGAATAATTTTTCCTTACCTCATTCAATTTTTCACTGAAATATGTTATTGGCTTTCCTTCTTGACACAATACATCACCAATTTTCAAAAATGAAGCATCACAATCAACCTCAAACACTTTGTTAAAATCTAGTAATGCTAAAATTGGTCTTTTTGTAATCGTCTTCTTCAAAATTTCAAAACTTTATTGGCTGATCTAGTCCATACAAATTCTTTCCCTCCCATGCAATCTATTAGTGGTGACACAATACTACTAAAAATTTTAATAAATTTTATGTAAAAAGTTGATCAACCATGGAAACTTCTTATATCTGAAATGCTTTTTGGAATATGCCACTCAACAATTGCCTTTATCTTTTCTTCATTCATTTTCACACCATATGCCAAAACTACAAATCCCAAACATACCAAACTATTCTGCATAAACTTGTATTTCTTTAGATTTGCATACAACTTCTCTTTTCTTAACAAATCCATTATCATTCTCAAATATTGTAAGTGTTCTTCTTTAGTCTTACTAAATATCAAAATATCATCAAAATAAACAACCACAAACTTACCAATATATTTTTATAACACTGTATTCATCACCCTCATAAATATGTTAGGTGCATTAGATAATCTTAATGACATTATCATCCACTCATATAATCCATCCCTAGTCTTGAATGTAGTTTTCCACTCATCTCCTTCATGAATTCAAATTTGATAATAGCCACTCCTTAGATCAATCTTGGTAAATTTTTTTGCTCCTACAAGCACATCCATCATATCATCTAAATAAGGTATAGGAAACCTATATTGTAATTTTATTAATTACTCTACTATCCACACACATTCTCTATCCTCCATCTTTATTTGGATTTATAAATGTTGGTATTACACATGGACTCATACTCTCCTTTATCACTTTCTTTCTTAGCAATTCAGTAGCCTATTTATTTAATTATGCATGTTCTATTAGACTCATCCTATAAGCTACTTGATTGGGTAGAGTTGATCCTAGAATCAAATCAATGTGATGTTGAATATCTCTCTTTGGTGGTAAGCCATTTGGTAACTCATCAGGCATAACATCTACATATTCTTTCAACACTCTTTTTGCTTCTATTAGTATTGGCACCATTTTTGTTTCTTCATTCTTTGCTACTAGTGCATAACAACAACCTATTAGCTTCATATCTTAGATAAATTCTTTAGTACAGAGCATGTTTTTTTAATTATCTTCCTCTTTAAGAGGTAACAAAACTACCTTTGTACCACCTTTCCAAAAAGTGTGTGTTTTTTGCTCCATCATGAACTATTTTCCTATCAAATTGCCACGGTCTCCCTAATAACACATGACATGCATCCATCAGAATAATATCACACCATATTTCATCATTATAACTCTTTCTTATAGAAAACTTGATTAATCACTTTTTATCTACTGTAACTTCATTCCCTTTCTTAAAACATGAAATCTGATAAGGATTAGGATGATTTTCATATTGCAGATTTAGTTTCTCAATATTTTTTTTAGAAACTATATTTTCACAACTACCACCATCTATAATTACTTTGCATACCTTTCCACCTGAAGTACATCTTGTTCAAAAAATATTTGATCGTATCCATGCATCACCACCTTTTTTATTCTACACTTAATCCTTCCTTAGATTGATCATGGTTCTTCACATCATGAGATTCTCTCCAACATCTATTGGTGCAACTTCAGTATTCTACTCTTCTATTTTAGCCTCAACTAGATTTACTCTTGGGTGATCTTCTTGCCTCCTTTATTGATCTTGATAATTTGGATATTCAAATGCTCTATGCCCTTCTCCACATCTATAATAGACATAAGATTTGCATTGATTCAAAAACCATCCTCTAGCACCACTGTAACCTCATCCTCTATTAAATCCTCTTCCTCTTTGTTGGTATTGAAACCCTTGCCTATTATCATCTTGCCTTTCTACACCATGTGATGATTCACCTTTATTGACATTAAATCCACCTCTAGTGGTATTAAACCCATCTCATCCCCTTATTGGAGGGGATCTACCTCTTCTTGGACCAGTAGATGTCCTTCTGAAATTTTGTCTATTTTGTTTTTCTTCTACCTTCAAATCTAATTGATAAGCCTCCTTCATGTTAAGTATTCTATGTATACTTAATTCATCTTGAATAGAAGATTTCAAACCATTCACATACCTTGCAGCCATCTTCTCTTTTTTTTCATCATGCTCCACTCGTATGAAAATCTTGTAAAATTCATCTGTATACTCTTGTATACTATGATCTTTTTGCCTTAAATTTTGAAATCTTTTGTAAAGGATTTGTGTATAATCCAAAAGAATAAATTTCTCCTTCAGCTTCTTCTCCATCTTTTTCCATGAATTAATCTTCTCTTTACCTTTTCTTTATCTCTTTCTGTAGGTGATCCCACCAAATCATTTCATGACCTTTTAATTTTGTGCATGCAAACTGTACCTTCTTAACTTCTCTCATAGTTTTTTAATTGAAGAACTTCTCCATGCCATTCATCTAATCTATCAACTCCTCTAGTTTTAAACTGCCTCTATAATCTAGAACACCAACCTTGATTCTTTCATTTCTTCCTTCTAAAGTTTGAAACATCCTCTCTTCCATTGATGGTGGTTGCTCTTGTTCTTCTTCTTCTTGCTGAACTTCTTCATCATGATCTGTGTCTTCCTCATCACCACCTTGTCTTCTTCCTTGATTGGTGATAACCTTTGTTGAATAATGAAATTGCCTCTACAGCTCTTGTATAATCTATTTCATCTATTCCATACCTCCTCATCCTCTCACCATTCCTTACTCCTTAAATATTTAAACTTGCTCTGATACCAGATAATGAACCTAAAAACTAATAAGAATAAGAAAATTACCAATAGGCCAAAATCTTGAAACAATACTCAAAATTGATTTGTATTGATTGCTTGAAATAATTAGAAACCTAAACCATGATTTAATAAGCCTAAAATCATAAATTAGAGTCTACATGCAAAAAAAAAAAAATTTAAAAAAAAATCTAAAAAAAAATGTCTATTTTTAGCAGCCGCTATTTATAGCAAGTTTCGCATGCAAGTGTGTGTGGCTCTAAAAATTTCTTAAAATAACTTAAATATTAAAATTATCCTATGGAACAAAATTCAACTAAATTTTAATTCTAGTTCTAAAAATATACAATTTATAAAAATAGAAAATTCTCAAAACAATCATTAAATGTTAATTTTGGACCCTCAGATGATCACATTTGGCCTCCCAAAAATATGGAAATCAAATCTAAGGAAAGAATCAAACCTTTTGATATGATCATTTTGGCATGTGCAAGAGCTCAAATGGATTTACGAGTCAAAATTTATGTCCTCCATAAGGTTTTCCTATTTTTCTACATTAGGTAGAAGTCTAGAGCAAGAAAATAAGGTCCTAAGCAAGGAGGCATAATTGATGCCTAATTCAAGAGAGAGAAAGGTAGAAAAATAGGCGTACACTAAGATTATGAAGATGAAATTTTACATGGAGATATAATCCCATAATGGGTCCTATAATATTCTCTTATTTTTTCAAGATAATTTATACAACTCCATACACAAGGAGGTTTACAGGATTTTAGGGTTATAAGGAAACTAGGCCTAGTAAAGGATTAAGGCACAAAATGAATTCTTAGGAGTTGTTATAAGAACCAAAATAGATTATTTCAAAATTGATAACATATTTTAATACCATTAATTTTTTTTGGATGAGATTAAGAATATGCACTTGAGTTTTGAGCCACTTGAACCAAACTAGGTGTGGGAA
Source organism: Torreya grandis (assembly GCA_037957365.1). NCBI lineage: Eukaryota > Viridiplantae > Streptophyta > Pinopsida > Cupressales > Taxaceae > Torreya > Torreya grandis. The sequence goes on along the minus strand of JARHVA010003399.1, from coordinate 1,332,266 downwards.
ATGAAGAGTTACAAGACACCTATGCACACGAATGATGGAATGGCAGGTTAAAAGAGTTTATTTAGGTATTTTAAATGTTCAATGAGTTTTTTTAGACCATTTCAAGGTGAATTCATGGTTATAATTTCCATTTTTCACTCCTTTCATGCAAAGAAGGGTAGTTTTCAAGAGGCTAGTCAAGGTGTCAGGCAAGTTTGTAACTCCCACACCATATGAAATATTGGAACTACTTCAAGAGTGAGACACATGGCCTTTAATGTATGTTTTGACTCTCATAATTCCCTTTCTATGTTTAACTCTCATGGACCATTTTCAATATTATTCTCTCTCTCTCTCTCTCTCTCTCTCTCTCTCTCTCTCTCTCTCTCTCTCTCTCTCTCTCTCTCTCTCTCTCTCTCTCTCTCTCTCTCTCTCTCTCTCTCTCTCTCTCTCTCTCTCTCTCTCTCTCTCTCCACACTTCTCTATATAAACAACCACTTTTGTCTAAGTTTTTAAGATCCACATCTGGTATGGTGAATCCCTTATAATTTTAATACTATATATGCCTTTGAGTAAATATTTTCAATCTAGTTTTGAGTTCATAACTTCTTTTTTAAGTGTGTGAAGTAGTTCATAGTGGAATGACAAGTTATAATCAATTATCCTTGTGTTCACTTTACTCTTTCATGTTTTTTTCAAGTAGTTTGCTCTCTAACATGTCACATGAAGTGTAGCTAGTGTCTTTGTCTATCTCTAAGTGTAAGGAATAGCATTAGTGTCTATAATCATGCCTCTTGTTCATTCACCTTGAGAATTACATTTCATATCACCTTCATGTTTTAAATACTTATGTTAGAGAAATCTAGGATGTTAAAGTTACTCTTGTGAGTCATCTTTCATAGTGAAAGTATATTGTAGTCTATTGGATATCAACTTGGTGCATCACCTTTTTAGATTAGGTTATTTTCATGTCCCATCTATCTCTTTTCAACCCCAAACAAGCAAGTAGTATAGGTGATGAGCTACAATGAACATATCTAGGGAGATAGCCCTTCAATCTAGAGTTTTACCTTGGTCATAGGCAACCCACAGGCCTAGAGGTAATCCAATATTTCACTCAATTTGGATGAGGATTGAACTACCTCCCAAGGGTGCAAAATTGAGTGAAAATAGGTACTATGTGATTTCAAGTTGAATACTTTCCATGAATTATACTTAATTCACAAATAGATATTAATTATAGATTAAGTACAAACTAAACCCTATGATTAGTTGAAATCACCCGAAGGCATTTTTTAACACCACAAAGAGTTAGATATAATCATTCAATCTAGTGGTTACTCAAATCCAAATTTCATTAATTGGGGAATCATTTTGGCCCTTGGAGCCATGGGGATCACTAGTTCATCTCAGAGAGTGTTAAGCTTAATGAGAGCTTGTAGGCCAATTTGAGTGAGTAGGGCCAAAATGGTCATGTAAGCTACAATGCATCCACATGTACTTTGAAATCTATGTCATTTAGGCATTTGTGATTTTTACATCACATTGTGTGTCTTTTACCACATAGTTGGCCAATTTTTGTTAGTGTGAGTGAGTATAATGTGCTTTAGAAATTTTATAAAAAATGGTTTATTTTTGTGTGTTTTCATTCATTTCAGGTTTTTGGGCATAACATCCTTACTTCCACATGTATCTATTTTTATTGATAAATTTCACAAGGTTTGGGTTTTGATTTCCTAATAACATAAAAAGTGATTTTATTATTATTCCATCTTGGATTGGAAAGCTCCTAAAACTCCCAAAATGTCTTCCAAGACATATGCATTATCTAAAAGAGGCGAAAGTATAGGGTTGTGTTTTTATTCTTGATGTTAATTTTAGTATTGGTTTTGACCTCCCCTAGGATTCTAGGCTCTATCCCTTTCCCTAACCTCCCCTCTTCTCTAATTTCTATAATTACCAACATTGCCTACATTACCTCTTCATTTCCTCAACATTTCTTGGTTAACACAAATAAAGAAATTAATTTTCGAACCTAGATTTTCTAGTGTTCAAACCTAGAGCTCTTATACCAAGTGCAACAACCACTTGAAAATCACCCTAATTTTTTTAATTCAATCTATTTGAATATATTTTTATATTTTTTTCAAGACACTAATGCATTATGAAATATGTGACTTAGGTATAAGACAATTTAACCAATAATTATTTACTTTTCAAAGTATCACTACATGTTACTTTGAACTTTGACCAATTCTCAAATGATATAATTTATTATTAGCATTCATGAAGTTTCATGTTGCATTTTTTAGTCTTTGATACACTATTTGAAATATGAGTATATAATATTTAATAAATAATAAATTAATATTATATATGTCCCTTAATGACTTAAATTATTATAGCTTGTCTTATAAGGATTTAGACTTGCTTGTACTAGTCTAAAAGATAAAATGATAGGGTACGAGTGTCACGTCCTTATTTTTTATATTCACAAAAGTTTTAACACATTTCCCTTCATTAATAACATGTTAATTACATGTCACACAACTTGTATTAATTTCATTAATAAAAGTAAGTACAATTCATATAATGTAATTAATGACAATTAACTAACAATCATTCAATAATCACTTATCCATTTACGAATTGTAATACCCTTTCAAATATTCTAATTGATAATAATAGGATAAGTGGTAAAAAATATTATCTATATTAAACACCTTAACATATTATCTAGTGGGCTTATAGTCTGTACCAATTTAGGTCTTCAATTTTACAGTCGGTTGTTTGCAACCAAATTTACTTTCTTATTTTTTCATTCCTAAACTTTAACCAATTTTTGAATGGCCCTTAACATGGACATATTTTTCTTTCCACTATAATTCCTATAGTGAACTCAAATATTTAATGAATAGGTTGTATACAAACTTTAATAAACCCTCGTGATTTAACCTTTAGAGCTTTCCATAAACTCCTTTTAACTATAGTTTATCTTTAAATACCTTATGGATATAAGAATCTTGCTTTAATCCATGATTTATTTTAACATTAATAGATAAAATTCCATGTTTATCACTTGGGAATAGATTGTAATCCTCCAACATAGCTACATGTTTACCTTTTATACTCAAGTAGGACTCTATATTCCCAAGGTGTAATCACCTTGTAAATACCTTTATTATTACTACCTAATACCCTTTGAGGTTCCATATTCATTTAGTTTAATATTAATATTTACCCTAATGTTTATTATAGAGTCATAAACTTAGCCAATTGGAAAGTATTCTTTCCTTTACAAATTTTTGGTGTCTATATGCTAGTCTATGACCAAATTTAATTAAGCTTATACAAACATAGTACCATTGCATGGTCTGTATATAAATCAAGTTTATTTATCACAATGAAAACCCACACACAAAAAAAATATATAAACACACACAAATTTTAATCCTCTTCTCAATTCTATATAAAATAACATTACTATTAATAATAATAATAAAGAACCATAAACCCTAGACTCATTATAGTTACGTAACTAGTTTTATAGTTTTCAACTTTGACCTTACTCACATTTCCCTTGTTACTTATTATTCTTTCCTTCCAATCCCCGAATTTTGCACTATGTGCCCCTATCATATCCCTTTTCTCTTCTTTTTTTATTTTCCCAAGTGTTAGAATACCACAAACCTCAAAGATTGTGTAAATGCATGTTTGTCATTATCAACCTAAAATGGGAAATATTTTGTATTTTTACATGGTTTTTAACAACCTCATAAGTTACCTTACATGGATTAACCCATGTCAAAACATATTAATAAATTTTGTGGTTTATGTATGATGGTAATAAACACTTAAACCAAGAAAAAGTCACTCATTTTCTTATTTCCATGTCATCCAAGCCATACTCTATCTTCCACTATGCTAAATGATGGCTCTCAAAAAACAAAACTCAAAAAAAAAAAAAACTAACTTTTGAATTGACTTCCTTAACCCTCATGGTTTTAGATAATGCAATGACTTGGGGTCCATATTTTCCAACTCATCCCTTTCCAATTATCAACTTATTTACTATGACATTAAAGTGATGTCATAAATTTGGGGTGTGACTTTAATGCCACCCCTCCTTTCTCATGTTTTTTGGCCACCTTGGATTGTCTTAAATATTATTTATTTTTCTTATTATGTGACCTTAAACTCCCATTTTTACTGTAAAAACCTTGCTTCATGACTTTAGTCACTAGACCAATTACTAGAAAAGATGTGACCAAATAGTGGTGCAAGGTGGATTTGGTCCTTCATTGGGCTTAAATTTAACAACCACTTTGGTCTATTCAACAAGCATTCAAGTTTCATCTCAAATATTTCATAATACAAATTAAAACCACTAACTGAGTTAATAATGTCATAGTTGCCATAACAACACTTAATATTGGCAAAGTCTATTGATCTCAGTATTGTGGTTAATATTCATTGTAATCAAAACCATATGACTTACTTAAAATGAGCATAATATTATGCATAAATAGAATGACTAAATGACCCAAACATATGTATGTAATTTATTACACCAATGGTCAATTGGGGTACTTAATTATCTCTTTTTTTCACAGTTTACCTTACCTTTTCCACCATGTTTTCCCGTATCCAAGCCTAGATCTTGGTGGCCAATCCAAGCACCTAAAAAATATTGATTAAATATTAGTATTATTGGTCCAATAATAATAAATATAAAAATAACTACATAGTGATAACCGCGAAAATAATAATAGATGTTAAACATTCCTTAATGCATGAAAATGATAATAATAATAATGACAATACATTACTGAACTAAATATAATATAATTTTTTAACATATAGTCACAACTAAATGTAGTACCAAATCAATCACATGAAAAACATCAAATAATGTCCTTAATACAATCCTTGTTCCTCTTGACGCTTATTATGATGTCAAATAAAGTCTTATAAGTGGGGATATGATATTTTGAATCACTATTTATTTATTTTACATGGAAATTATAGGGGTTTTCATGTCATTAACAATAGTCATATGGTAGTTAAAAGAAAACAAAAGTTGGTAGTAATTTTAAATAAAAACAATGTTTTTATTATAGTAACCATAAGTGTATTATTGTGACATGAAAATAATATAAGGTTATTGTCATTAAGGGAATAATGTAAATCATATTATTTTTGTTAAGAATGATACATAGTATATTATTATTTTTTTATTCCTTGAAACCAATATAAGTGTAATATTATAGTTATAAAATAATACAATAGGAATTATTATATTATGAAAATAATAATAGTCATTTTGTGATGTGGATCTAATAAGTTATTATATTTTTATTGAAAATGTATATTAATGTTTAACATAAAACTTTAAAGTTGATAGTATTATTGATAATAATAAATTATCATATTATATTTGAAAATAATAAATTTTATTATTGTTTAGGAAAATACTAAGCATGATTTTATAGGTTTAAGGGATTTTTAGAGCAAAAATTAGTTCAGTTATGCATGGGAAATTATGGATTATTATTTGTTTACTTTTGTTGTACTTAGTTGTACATGAAATATAGGAAAAGACATTGTTGTTTGTATAATTTACTATAACATTATACTTTGATTATGAAGAAGATGGGGAAAATGTTTTCATGCATGGAGCATGAAGGTTACCCTGCCATGGACCGTAAGTTTTTTTACACACTAGAGAAGAACAGTTCATTGTACATGGGGCATAAGTTTTATTTCAAATTAGATCATAAGCTTCAATTGTGTGTGGAACACAAAGTTTTAGTATATTTATAGGTTTTTAAAAGTATTCAAATAGGGATGTGTCATCTGCCATACATGGAGAAACTATCTTATGTCTAAAATGGAGTGTGAGCTCTATATTATTAAAATGTGTGGGGATTAATGTCTAATGCTATAGAGCACCACATCAAATATGTTAAAATGTATTTGGGGTCTTTGTTCTAGCATTAAAGAGCATTTTGTTGTGTGTGTGAACCATTAGCATTAGAACTACATTGACTTTGATTATATAAAATGAATATGTAGAAAAATAAATGGAATGAGTTTAAGTTGTGGGAATAAGTTTTTAGGGTTTTACATTTTTCAAGTTGATGTATGAGAATCCCAATTGATTCAATAATATTACATTTATGAGGACAAATAAGTCCAGTTTCTCAAAGGTTACAACTTGGAAAATGCAAGAGCATATGTGCTTGGGCACTTAGAATGGTGCAAAAGATGAAGTATAGTTAGTCACACTAATGCAAGCAACCAATGGAAGTGTAGATAAAACTATTACATAATTTTTCAAGACCTAGAGCATAAGGGACATGAACTCATATGTTTGAGACATAGAAGTTGGATAGTTTTGGTGAAGGAATGGGGTGCATAGAAGGAAATAAGGTAGCATCGATGTTCCAAATCAAGTTAAGTGGAGAATTATACAACCACATGTAGGGTGAAAGGCTTATGAAGAATAACTGAGGCACGCATGTGTAAGGATTATACTAGTGCAAAGGTAATAGATGCATAATTTTTAATGTGAAAGGATATATGAAGGGAATGATAGCATGCATATAAGAGGCATGCTTGGAAGTTCATGTAAATGGAGTTAACATGCCAATTTTGGAAAATGTTTTGGAGTTAACAAATTAGCATAGTTAGATAATGTGTCAGTGTGCAAGCATATCAAGGTAACATTTCTCTCTCAATGAAAGTCACACACACTATTCATACAAATCAATTAAGGTGATAAAGGAGTACACAAGTAAATAGGATGTGCAAAGGGACATTAGTGTAAGCATACATATTAAAAATAGTTTGAAATGTTCTTAGTTGCACAATGATAGAGACAAGGTCACATAAATAAAATATCATGCATGAAATTTAGCATAAATAAAAATGCATACTATGTTATAAACATATAGCCAAACCATGTAAGCATATGACAAGTTACCATAGACACTAGGCTAGTAGCGTGGAGGACAAGTAAATTCGTAAGCCAATCATTGGTGAATTACCTGTATGTAAATATGGCTGACAGGGAGATCATATTGGGGTGGCTCGAGGGCCTCGTAGGGGATAAGCTAAAATGTAGGCCTACATATTTGATATAGATCAGGATAGTTATGTAGTACACAATTAAATGAAGTTAAATTTTTGTAAGAACCCACAATAGCATTAAAAACTTCAGTGACTCTATAAAGGGAGTTAAACAAGCTTAGGGCATAGGGATAAAATCCTCATTTATATAAGGTGGAGATAGATCTTGAGAGAAGAATCCATATATCCTTAGATTTCATATAATTATGATAGGATTCATCATTATGTAGAGGGATATATACACTTCTTAGGACTATATAGAAGATCCAAAAGCACTATTGTAATACCTAAGGAGCTAAAAGTATGTTGTAACCCCTAATTAATGAATGAAACAAATCCTTTATATGAATCTGATGTGAAAGAGTGGTGTGAGAGTTTTAGGTTGTGTGGTTAAGGCATCTTTTTATTTGGACCCCTAAACTACAACTGCATCAAAAATCCTCTTATAGGCTCAAAAAATCTTATTAGTATATTTGGAACTTATTGGAGGCATATTACTATAAATTAAATTGTCTTAGATTTCATTAATATATTTCCCATAATTAACATTACACTAAGTGATAAATAAGATTGTGGAATGTTCCTTATAACACCTTACCTTCATATGAAATTGACGTGAAATGATTAATGTTAACTGGATGTTAAAGTGTATTCTTTTAGTGTCGTATGCACATGATTGAAGCCTTAATAGACGTAGTAGTTTTTCTATAATTTCTTATATGATTCTAAAATGACTATTTATGAATGTAATGTTTTCCTCCATTATTCTTTTTTATATTAGCTAAATGTATGTGTTTTATAGCAACGCATGTTTGATAATGTTGTATTATTCACTTTGTAATTTGTGTTATTTATTGAAATAAAAAATATTGTTTTGGCATAATTTTATTGGGAAAACATTATGGGAATAACACCATGTGGTCTACGTGGTGACGACAATGTGTAATGTTAAATTCACACTTTTTGGGTTCGTCATCATCATAAATGGGAAACGACATGTGCCACAAGAATATATTTTTCATTTTATTTATAAAATTCATATTATTCATCAAGTTCATATAAAAATAATTAGAAAAAATACATCTATTTTAATATAATAAAAGTTTATTATATTATGAAATTAACTATAACTTACATACTACATAAATTCTATTTGAATATTTATACTATTTAAAATGAAAAATAAAATACAAACTAATAATAATAATTCAATTGAAAATTTAAAAAAATTAATACCCCGCATGAAGGACCTCTTTCCCTTACCAATTAAGACTTTAGGCAATGCAATTGCCTAGTTGTTAAGAATTTAAATTGTAGTTTGCTCCTTGCATATTAATGGAGTGATGATTATTCAAAAGTTTAAAAAGATTAATTAATTTTAAAATTCTCATATTTATCAAATGAATTTTTTAAATTCTTAAAATGGCCTTTATTATTTAAAGAAGAAGCATAGGCTTCCTAGAGAGCCTATGATCATATCCCATAGGTCTTCTAGAAAACCTACTCTCTTAGGTCCTATCCTTAAAAAGTGAAGTTTGACTACTTGGTGGAGTATTTCTCAATAAAGGTAATTTAAAATTTATTTTTTTTAAGGAGTCATATAGGCATGTAAGAAAGGGTACTCTCTTATTTTAGTGGGTTGATGGCTATCCTTGAAAAGTGAAGTTTGACTCTTCATTTTTTTAGATAAACCTTAGTCATTATTTTAAGGTTTTGGGATGATGGGAAAAAAATAAACAAATAAATAAAAATAAAATAGAATAATAAAATATTGCAAGCAAAGATTTATGCAACTTGGCCAAACCAACTTAGGGTTTTGTAGTTTCATTTCTCTTGCCAAGTAGTTGCCTTTATAATTGTATTTTTTTGGACCTTCATCTCTCTTGTCAAGTTCTTGCCTCCATTGAAGATGTTATCACCAAGAGAGCCAACCAAGGAGCGAAGAAGAATAAGAACACCAATATTTAACTAGGCAAGTGTGTTTTCCCTCATAAATTAGTTTCTATTCTTACAGGTTAATAGATGAGATAAACAATGAAAAATAGCTTCATCTTGATTTAAATCAGGTTTATTTTTATAGTTGTGTTGTCTAGTTTTTTCATCAAAATGATTGAGGGTTTAGATAAGGCTTTTGATAACCTTTTAGTAGTTCATTGTTCTTTGTTATCTATTTTTTTAATTAAATGTGTGTGTGTGTGTGTGTGTGTGTGTGTGTGTGTGTGTGTGTGTGTGTGTGTGTGTGTGTGTGTGTGTGTGTGTGTGTGTGTGTGTGTGTGTGTTCTATATTGGGGGAGGGGGAGCGAGTTGGCTAAGCCGTCCCAAGACCCTCATATAATAGGGAGGGGAGAGGAATGGGCCACTCAGCCCACCCACAACCATTGCAGCCCAGGTTGATGGCCATGGCCATGGCTAGGCCAAGGGCCAACCTATATATATATATATATATATATAATTAAACACACACACACACACAAATATATATAATCATTTCATTTGTTTTATTAAAACAATTTTTAAAAAGTATTTATATTTGTTTAATATTATTTTTAGATATATATTATATAATATATATATATATATATTATATATATCAAGTTTTGAATATTTGATATTTTAAATATAAATATAATATATACTTTTAGAATTTCAAACATTTGAAGTGAGGATTTTATTGGTTCGATTACGAGTGTGAGATTTACGAAACGATATTAAAACTTGTTCACTCTTTTTATCATTTATTTTTACCCACTAATCCTATTGAAGTTTATTGGAAGAAGTTGCTTTTACATAAGTTTATGTTTCAATGATTAAATCAAGTTTATGACTAAGATTTTTAGATTTTAAACATTTTTTAAATGTTGAAAACTTCTATAGATGATGATACAAAAATTATAATAGAATATTATTACTTTGTTTTGATTTGATAAAATTATTAGAGTTTAATATTATTATAATTATTGTGGTTAAATTATTGCTCAGTTAGAGGATGTTGAGTTACTTAAAATTACCAAGTTTACTATCTTATTTTATGGTTATGAGAAAAATTTAGCTCCTCCTTATAGTGTTTTCGTATATTTATATTATTTTAGCAAGTACTTGTAATTTTTGGTTACCTTGTCTGTTACTCTGAAAAAGAAAAGATAAATTTGTAATGGTGTTTTCACTTGCTCAACTATAAGCTAACCCAGTTCATGAAAAGGAGATCCATCTCACTTGTTCACAAAGATATTATGTATAGTTGTTATTGTTGGTGTTGTAAATTGATTTGTTATTTGACAATAGTTTATCTAGTAATTACAAGAAAGTTGTTATAATCCAGAGTTATTAAGGATGTAGGTTTTGAATAGTTGTAATAAATTTTACTCTTATAATAGATTGTGTTTGTGTTGGCACAATTAGATAAAACATTAGTATAGTCTTTTAATATTTTCATATTGATGTCATTCCAAAAATAAGGCTTCTTGTGTTATAATAAATTGAGTTTGGTATTTATTGTAATCCTGATTTGATTTGGATTAGTCTTAGTATCATTGAAAATTTTGATACACTAGTGGTTTCCTTTGGTGTCTTACAACCTAAAAAGATAAGTTTAAAGATGCAAGGTTGAAATTAATGAATTGTGATATCACTACTAATTTAAACAAGATGGGATACTCACCCTTAATCATTGGGATGCATTTGGGATAAATAAATAAGGAGAACATTAAGGTTAGTCTTGGAATAAGATCTAATAAGTTTGAAAAATAAATTTGAAACAATATAAAAACTATCAATTTTATAATTGAATAAATCTTATATTTTATTATCTCAGAAAAAATAATATTATACGAGTAATTTATTATTAAAATTCATAAATATTTAAAGTGGTGAAATTCTTGAGACCACATCATTGTTTTCAGAATTAGAAGGAACTTTGTTGAAAGTTAAAGGAATAGAATAATTGACATAAAAGAAAATTTAAAACCTCTAGCTCTATCCTAATAGAATATGATTCATCAATTTGTATTGATCTACCTCATCTGGTTGTTCTTCGATGAAACATTTTTTAGGGAAAATTGTAGAAATTAATCACTTGCTTATTATTTTGACGACAAACATCTCAAATTGTGGGGTTGATAACATTTTATCTTATGTTCAAATTAATACAAGAAATTTGAAGTAACCAAAACATGATCATTTACTATTTTTAATAACTCTTTTCCAAATTAAATTTATTCAAAAAAAATTTATTATTCTGATTTTAGTCTATGAAGTCATCCGAAAATGGGCTTAAATTAATAGAATAACTACATTTTTTTTGAAAATAAAATTTTTAGGATTTAGCTTTATATCATCTAATTTAGGATATACAACCATAAATTTCCTACCTCATTCTTTTACGTTTTGATGGATCCAACTCCAGAGGTATTTGGCAATTTTCAACAATTGTTTTTCTTTTATAACTTACAATGTCATTTCAAATTTGAGTTACCACAAAAAAGCTATAAGAAACTACAAGTAAAATTAGAGATTGTTAGTGATTATTTTAAAATTTAAATTAATACATCAAATTTTGTTTAACAATTTCAGAAGTTTTTACTATTTTTAGTAAATCAATTCCGAACCTAGTTTAATCAGGGAATTACTTAGCATAACAGTTTTGTGTGTTAAAATCTATTTGGAACGTCAAGTTATTTTAACGTTTAAATTACTAGAGATTATTTTTGTAAGTTCTTAGTGTTATCCTATATCTATTATAATATATAATAACTTCCATAAATGCTTTTCATCTCGTAGAGGTATTTGATCCATCACTATTTGTTAGGTAATTTAACGAAATTATAACTTGATTGTGAGGTGAGCTAGTCAAGTTTAAATGCACCATAGTTACATAGTTCCACTGTGATACGAATGATTTATCTTGATTAGCTTAATAATAGGTATTAAAATTATTATATTGGGATAGATCAAATTAGGATCTTGGTTGCTTATTTAATGTTATCATGTTTGTCGTCAAAATTTGGAGTAGCACTATGTCAAAAAACTATTGATGGATCACAGTCCATACCATTAGAGATGAGCTTTTGTGTTGGTTTCATTAGTATAAACTATACTTAGTAGCCTTTGATTATCAGAGATGAGTATAGTATTATGCAATGAATTTGGTAATTGACATAGTTTAGTCGTAGCTAACTTATCGTACTCCTCTATGTATTTACTATTATGAGATAGAAAGTGAGCATCTATATTGCATGCAATGAACCTTGAGTGTGTTTGTATATTTTAAGGATATCTTTGATTATGTATGTGATTTTATAAGATGTGTGTAGTTAATGCATGTATTAGTATGGTTTTATTAATGGTTAAAGTGTTTATTTGTACAAAGTTAGTATTTCACAAAAGAAGAAAAAAATAGTAGTGTTTTTATGGGTTTTATTTGGGTGAAATTTTGGGCTTTACATTTTGGTATCAGAACCTAGGTTTAACACTAAGAGCTCTGTATAATTGCATTTGGTATTTATGATGAAGTTGTGAAACTTATCATCACAATATTTATGTTTGTTTGTACTCACAATGAATTGAGATCGTAAATTGAACTATGTAACCATGTTGTTTGTGCTAGGGTGAAGTTTATTTGAATTTTGAATTGATGACTTCATTGGCATGTCTATACTTCAAGTTAGATTTTTGTATAATATTTATTGTGTGATATATATTTATTTATATAGAATTGTGTTTTAATATTATACATGGTTGTGTATTTCTTATATATGTACTTAAGTGATATTTTTATCTTAATACATTTTCTTAGTATTTTTGACTGACACCATTTTAGAGGTGGTCTGGGAGATTTATTTTTTATAAGCTCTTGTTATGGTTTGAATGCATTTTCATAATAAATTTTGTTCGTATATACTATGATTTTAATATAAGTAAGAATGTAAAACTTTCCTAGATGTATTTGCTTTGGTTTTCAACATCCAAACTCTTTGTTTACCTTTGGTTAAGAATTAATTTTATGCATGTTATATTAGATTTATTAATTCTCCTGGATGTTAAGGTTAGAATTTATAAAATTTACCTTCCATTAACTTAATTTTAAGTATATTTATTGAATAATAATTATTATGTTGTTGATTTTAGGTATAAAAATATGATATCCCTCTCGAGGCATGGTGATGATAACATTATTTAGTGGTGTGGAAGTGTTATATACCTTTAATGAATATAGTGATTGATAGTATGTACAACTAAACTAAAGAGATTAACAACATTTTTCTTGCATGTATATAACATAGATGAAACTTGAAACGAGTATATTTTTTTTGAAATGATGCATTATTTGATTCAATCTTTATTTTATACAACTTAACCAATTTCAAAGCCATAAATAGCCTTACGATGTTAAGATAAGGGTGGTAATGGTAGATCTATTATACCTATATAGAATCAATGGAATGCTTGTTAGAGTAGTTTAACTCTTTAGTAGTGGCACCTAGTTGGGTAAGTGGCCTATGAATATTAATAACATTGGCATAAGAGAGTTTATTTTGGAGATTTAGGTAGCGGTATCCCTACGTGAATACACCTCCCCTTTGTTAAATATGCTCATTATATGAGTACACCTTGATTTGGTAGTATATATGTTAGTTGCCTAGAGCATATAGTTAGCATTGATTATGATTTCAAAACTTTTTGGGATGATGAACCTTTTTAGGTGACCATTATATTTTTCACTGACCATTACATCCTTCTGATAGTTGAGGTTATGCTAACACATGCAAAATCTAGTAGCATGTGGTATCGTATTCAATGCATGCATCAGGATCTGTAGAACCCAATTTTTTCATCTTATCACACCTTAGTTGAAAATGGCAAAATATTGGTCATTTAGAATATTCCTTGATGAGTAGTGCAATTGATGCACTATTTTATCTTAGTGATGATTGATTAGACCATATTGATACTTCTAGTATTTACAATAGATAACATATTTCAGTGGTTAGCACTCCAACATACATATAGTTTTCACTTGACATAACTTCAGTTAGCTATGTTTGAAAATGATATTCCCTATGAGATATACTACTTGAGAGTAGTTATAATTAGAGATATGATCCAGTATGTTTGCATTGGTATTTATGTGGCACTGGGATGCCATGTGTGAGAGTTGATAGTTGTTATTCTCCTTTATCTGTATCAGTTGGTTGTCATGTTGGATTGTTATGGTCAAATGTCATTGGATACTTTCTCTTCAGTAGCACTTAGTTATGATATGGGTTATTTATTCAGTCTCTTTATTGATCTAGTTAGTGATGGATAATAGATGAAATTTCTACATGTTACCTTGGGACATTGTATTACAATACACAGAGAGTCTCAAATATTCCTCATGAGATTATAAATGTACTTGTGTGTGTGTGTGTGTGTGTGTGTGTGTGTGTGTGTGTGTGTGTGTGTGTGTGTGTGTGTGTGTGTGTGTGTGTGTGTGTGTGTGTGTGTGTGTGTGTGTGTGTGTGTGTGTGTGTGTGTTGAAATGTTATCAGAGATGACACTATGGCATTAGTTAGACCAATGTAATTTTTTTGTTATGTTTCAACATGGTTACTCTCCATAGGTAATGTTATTTGGCAGTAATTTGGTTACATGACAGTGAGTGATGTGATCTAGTATAGTATCATTTGGTGATAATATTGAATTTGGATGGCATGTGCAGGAATTTTTATTTACTATCCTTCTTCATTTATACCAGTTGGTTGTTATGATGAACCACACCCTAGCCGATGGCATAGTTTGATTCTCTAAATAGCTAGTGGATTATTTTCATATTGGTAATGGTAGGTGGACCAATCTACTATGCCCAATGCCATAATTTGATTCTCTATGATGGCTATTAAACCAATCGATGCCCTCTAACCTTATTCCTTCTCCCCTTGGGTGATTTGTTAAGTCGCATAGTGATTATGATGTGATCTACTTTCATTGTGTATTATCGAATTTATTTTAATTTGTTTGAATACTTTATTTTAATTAGAATTTAAACCAATACTATTTTCCTATTTTTGAATATTATAAGTAACTGATCATTGAAATTATTATTCATATTTTTTTATGATTAATATTTCTCTTTTAAGGCCACTTGGTCTCATTTTTTTATTGATTTTACTTTTACATGATCAGTTTAATTTTAAAATTTCTTTAGATGATTGTTGGTATTGGTTTCACATGTGTTCATAATGTGCATAACTATTACACTAGTGGCATGGTATGGGAGAGGAGAAGTAGCTTACAATATAGCTAGTGGGTTGTGATAAGAACTAATCATGCTAGTTCATGATACCATCTTTCCCACCCCACCAAATGTGGTGGTTATATGTATATCTATGTGGTCCTTGCATGGATATATGATTTTTTGGGGAGGTATAAGTAATTTATATGATAGAGCACAATGATTTCTCAGTTATTTTAGTAGTCATATTGTTCTATTATAGCGATGTTAGATGTTGGGAGCCAGTATATTGTTGTATGGTTCAGTAGGTTCAGCTTGGTTCAACATTGTAAGTTAGTGCATGTACTCATGTGTTCTAGATGACACCAGATATTGGGAACCAGCCTTGCTAATATTGTTCTTTATGATTTAATATGGTTCAATATTATTTAGTTATTTTTAGAAGGGGTGTTGTCATGGATAAATACTATCTTATTAGTGTAATTTTTCCTGATTAAAACTTGTAATTCTTTCTCAATATTGTTGATGCTTTAGATGGGTAATTGAAATTTTATAATTATATCAGAGGATTTGGGGTTTTAGTGGGCAAATGTTAGATATGTATGAAAGCATGACTTATATAATAATGATTTTGGTTTACAATTTCTCATTCTAGAGGCTATTCATTTTTCTATGCATACATGATATTATTGATTCAATTGGTACAGGGAGATGTGTGACTTAATTGGATAGTATGATTCAATACAACAATTTGACTCGATGGTGTTTAGAATTCTTAGTAGTATAGTATGTTTCAATGGATTGACACTTATTTATAATTTGGTATATTTGATAAGGTATGTCACTAAGTGCTTAATATGGTCATACAACAAATTGATACTTTGTGCATATGAAACTTTAGAGATGGATATAAGTATTTTGTGATATCAATTAGTTTATGACAAATAGTGGTTATCAGTATTAGTTAATATTGCTTATCATTGCTCAATTTTACTCGGTACAGTTCAGTCATGAAATGACACTTGTATTAGTATATTCATATTAGTGATCATTTGAATTTAGTTATTTTACTGGTGGAACTTTAAGTATCAGTTTCTTGTAGTGGTATTTAGAGATTTTTTAGAGTGAGTAGTTAGCTTACTATTATTCATTATGGTTTCTGCATCATTGATGATGCTTTTATAAGAGGGGGAGTATTAATATCTCACATGAAGGACCTCCTACCCTTACCAATTAAGACTTTTGATAATGCAATTGCATGGTTGTTAAGAATTTGAATTATAATTTTCTCCTTGCATATTAATGGAGTGATAATTATTCAAAAATTTAAAAATATTAATTAATTGAAAACTTCTCATGTATTTATCATATGAATTTTGTAAATTTTTAAAATAGTCTTTATTATTATAAAAAGAGCCATAGACTTCCTAGAGAGCATATGAGCCTATCCCATAGGTCTTCTAGAAAACCTACTCTTTTAGGTCTTAGCCTAGTTAGTAGGCATTGACCTACTTGGTAGAGTATTTTTTAAGAAATTTAATTTAAAATTTATTTGTTGTAGGGAGTCACATGGGCATGTAAGAGAGGGTACTCTTTTCTTTTAGTGGGTTGATGGCTATCCTTGAAAAGTAAAGTTTGACTCTTCATTTTTTTGGATAAACCATGGTAATTATTTTGAGGTTTTGAGATGATGAAAAAAATAAATAAATAAATAAATAAATAAAAATAGAATAATAAAATATTTCAAGCAAAGCTTTATGCAACTTGACCAAACCAAATTAGCGTTTTGTAGTTTCATTTCTATTGCCAAGTAGTTGTCTCTATTGTTGTATTTGTTTGGAGCTTCATCTCTCTTGCCAAGTTCTTATCTCCATTGAAGATGCTCCTACTAGGAAAGCTAACTAAGGAGTGAAGAAGAAGATCAGTGTTTAACTAGGCAAGGGGTTTCTCACTCATATATTAGTTTCTTTTATTCCAGGTTAATAAATGAGCTAAACAATGAAGAATAGTTTCATCTTAATTTAAATCAGTGTTATTTTTCTAGTTGTGTTGCCTAGTTTTCATCAAAATCATTGAAGGTTTAGCTAAAGATTTGGATACCATTTTTGGTTGATTTTCTCCTTTATATGTATGTATGTATGTATATTTACATATTATACCTCTACACATATTTATTCTTGAATGTGTGTGTTTGTGTGGAAATATATACATTGTATATATACATTCATCATTTTATTTTCATTTTTTAAAAAATAAGAGGTGTGTGTGTGTGTGTGTGTGTGTGTGTGTGTGTGTGTGTGTGTGTGTGTGTGTGTTTATCTTTAAAAATATAGAAATTCATTGTTATTTGTTATTTTTATTTTTTAAAATTAAAAAATATATATAATAATTTATATATGTGTTTTTTATATATATTGGGGGTGGGAGCGGTGGTAGGAGTAGGGAGAGGGCGGTTGAGCCATCCCAACCCCCTCCCATAAAAAAGAGGGAAGAGGGATGAGGGAGTTGGTCTACCCCCAACCATTGTAGGCTAGGTTGACGACCATGGCCATGATCAAGCTAAGGGCCAACCACCAGCTAATTAAATTTAAAATATATGTATATTTAAATTAAAACACACACACACACACACATAAAAAATAGTATTTAAATTTATTTAATATTATTTTGAGATATGTGTGTGTGTGTGTGTGTGTGTGTGTGTGTGTGTGTGTGTCAAGTTTTGAATATTTGATTTTTCAAATATAAATATAATATATATGTTTAGATTTTGAAAATTTTGAAGGATTTTATTAGTTCAATTACAAGTGTGACGTTTAGGAAATGATATTCAAACTTGTTCACTCTTTTTATCATTTTTTAACCCCTGGTCCTATTGAAGTTTATTGGAAAAAATTACTTTTACATAAGTTTATGTTTTGGTGATTAAATCAAGTTTATGACTAAGATTTTGAGATTGTAAACACTTTTTAAATGTTGAAAACTTCTCGAGATGAGGATAAAAAAATTATAATAGAATATTGTTACTTTAATTTGATTTGAATTATTAGAGTTTAATATTATTATAATTATCATGGTGAAATTATTACTCAGTTAGAGGATGTTTGAATTACTTAAATTTATCAAATTTACTATCTTATTTTATGATTATGAGAAAAACTTACCTCCTCCTTATAGTGTTTTCGTATATATATATTGTACCATAACAAGTAGATAGTTTACTTATAATCTTTGGTTACCATGTCTATTACTCTGAAAAATAAAAGATAAATTTATGGTGGTGTTTTCACTTGCTCGTCTATAAGCTGACCCTTATTGTGTCTCCATGATTTTAGTACAGGAAAAAGAGATCCAATTCACTTGTTCACAAATATATTATGTATTGTTGTTATTATTGGTGTTGTAAATTTAGTTGTTTAACACTAGTTTATCTAGTAATTTATAAAAAAATTGTTATAACCCAAAGTTATTAAGGATATAAGTTTTGAATAGTTATAATGAATTTTACTCTTATCATAGATTGTACTCATGTTGACACGATTGGATAGACTATTCGTATAATCTTGTAATATTTTTATATTGATATCGTTACAAAAATAAAACTTCTTGTCTTATAATAAATTGAGTTTGATATTTATTGTAACCCTGATTAAGTTTGGATTAGTCTTAGTATCCTTGAAAATTTTGATACACTAGTGGTTTCCTTTGGTGTCTTACAACCTAGAAAGATAAGTTTCAAGATGCAAGGTTGAAATTAATGAACTGTAATATCACTACTAATTTAGTCAAGATGGGATACACACCCTTAATCATTGGAATGAATTTGGGATAAATAAATAAGGAAAGCATTAATGTTAGTCTCAAAACAAGATCTAATAAGTTTAACAAATAAATTTGAAACAATATAGAAATTATCATTATCTTATAATCGAATAAGTCTTATATTTGATTATCTCAAAAAAAACAATATTATACAAGTAATTTATTATTGAAATTTACAAATATTAAAAGTGGTGAAATTCCTAAAACCACATGATATCAAGTGATATAGTGGGTAGAGTTAGATCATAAAATTATTTTCAGAATTAGAAGGAACCTCTTTGGAAGTTGAAGGAATAGGATAATTGGCATAAACAAAAATAAAAAACCTCTAGCACTATCCTAATTGAATATGATTTATCAATTTGTATCAATCTATCTCATCTGGTTTTTCTGTAGTGAAACAATTTGTAAGGGCTTAATCACTCGCTGATTATTTTAGTTTTTTTTAGAATCCCATCGAAAACACCCTGCCAAAAGGATTTAGAGTGACAACATCTCAAATTTGGGGGTTGATAACATTCATTCTTATGTTTAACTTAATATAGGTAACTTGAAGTAACCAAAACATGATTATTTTTTATTTTTAATAACTCTTCTTTTTGTTGTTTTGATTTTAGTCTGCGAAGTCATTCTAGAAACGGGCTCAAATTAATAGAAGAACTAGAGTTTTTTATGAAAATAAAACTTTAAAGATATATAATTATATCATGGAATTTAATATTTTTAATCATAAATTTCATTCCTCATTCCTTTACCTTTTGGTGGATCCAACTTCGAAGGCATTTGGTGATTTTTAGCAATTGTTTTTTTTTTACATCCTATGAAGTCATTTCCAATTTGAGTTACCAAAAATAGCTATAAAAATATGTAAGTAAATTGGAGGTTGATAGTTATTATTTTTACCTTTAAATTAATATATAAACTTTAATTTAATAATATATATATATATATATATATATATATATATATATATATATATATATATATATATATATATATATATAAAATCAATTCCAAACCCAATTTATTCAGAAAATTACTTCATAGAACAATTTTTTGTGTTAAAACTTATTTAAAACGTTGAGTTATTTTAGCGTTTAAATTGTTATAGATTATTTTTTTACATTATTGGTGGTATCTTATAGCTAATATAATATAGAATAACTTTCACAAAAAAATTTCACCTTGTGGAGGTATTTTATCCATCACCATTTGATAGGCAATTTAATAAAATCATAACTTGATTATGAGGTGAGCTAGTCAAGTGTGGATGCACCATAATTATGTATTTCTACTTCAACATGATGGCTTATCTTGATTATAATACTCATAGGTAGTATGGTTATTATATTGGGATTAAGTGAAATAGGAGCTTGGTTTTTTACTTAAGTTTATCATGTTTATTGTCAAAATTTGTAGTAGCACAATGTCAATGAACCATTGATGAATCATGTTCCATACTATTAGGGATGATATTCAGTGTTGGTTTCATTAGTATAAACTATGCTTGGTATCCTTTGAGTATCGGAGATGAGTATAGTATTGGACACCAAATTTGGTGTAGTCTACATAGCTTAGTCGTACCCAACTTATCATATTTCTTTATGTATTTCCTATTTTGAGATAGAAAGTGAGCATTTATATTGCATGTAATGAATCTTGAGTGTGTTTGTATATTTTTAAGGTTACCTTTGATTGTGTACATGATTTTATAAGATGTGTGTAGTTAATACATGCATTGATATGGTTGTGTTAATGGTTGAAGTGTTTACTTGTGCAAAGTTAGTGTTGTACAAGAGAAGAAAAAGAAAATTAGTAGTGTTTTTATAGGTTTTATTTGGATGAAATTTTGAGTGTTACATTTTGGTATTAGAGCCTGGGCTCAATACTGAGAGCTATGAAAAATTACATTTGGTATTTGTGATGAAGTTGTGAAACTTATCATCATAATATTTATGTTCATTTGTACTCACAATGAATTGAAATCATAAATTGAACTATGTGACCATGTTGTTTGTGCTTAGATGAAGTTTAATTGAATATAGAATTTATGAATTAATTGGCATGTCTAAACTTCATTTTAGTGTTTTGTATAAAATTTATTGTGTGATATATATTTATTTATATAAGATTGTGTTTTAATGTTGTATACAGTTATGTAATTATTATATATGTACTTAAGTGATATTCTTATCTTAATACACTTTCTTATTATTTTAGTATTTTTGATTGACACTATTTTAGAGGTGGTCTGGGAGATTTTTTTTCTATAAGCTCTTGTTATGGTTTGAATACATTTACATAAGAAATTTTGATTGTATATACTATGATTTGAATATAAGTAAGAATGTAAAATCTTCCTAGATGTATTTGGTTTGGTTTTCAACATATAAACTCCTTATTTACCTTTGGTTAAAAATTAATTGTGTGTATGTTAGATTAGACTTATTAATTCTCTTAGATGTTAAGGTTAGAGTCTGTAACATTTAACTTCCATTATCTTGATTTTAAGTATATTTATTGAATAATAATATAATATATTTTTTATTTTAGGTATAAAACTATGATATCACTCATGGGGTATGGTGATGATAACATTATTTAGTGGTGCAGAAGTGTTATATACCTTTAATGAATATAGTGATTAATAGTAGGTAGAAGTAAACTAATGAAATTTACAAGGTTTTTATTGCATGTATATAACTTAGTGTTCGAGAGTTTTTAATGATGTCATGGTGGTGTCATAGAGATGTCTTGATGAGTGGATGAAGTGCCTTGATAGTCCATGTGGCAATGACAAAGTGTGTTATGTGCTTGTTTTAGTGTACTTTATGTATGGTTGGTTGATCTTCAATATTGACATAGCTTGAGAGGATCAAGGATGAGTATGGGCATTTGAACATGTGCAAGGGGTCCTATAAGATGTGATATATACTTTGAGAGCTTATGTGTACAATTAGAATTCATCTGTTTGATCATAGTCCTCATCTAGACCCTTTGGGTTCAGTGGCAAAAAAGTTGAGTAGGCAGTTTGATGATGTCACCATTGCCAAATGGGAAGGTGTCAAGGAGTGTTGGTCATATGGTTGTGATCATTGTAGTCCTTAGTTGTTATGATCTATATCTTAAGTCATGCATTGAAGTACGGTCAAATTTATGAGGGTGCAAAGTTGTCTTCTTAGTTAGAATTCACTATTTTTCCATACTTAGCCAAATTTGTAAAGTGGCTAGAAAGCATTGAGTAAGCATGTTAATGAGGTCAAAATTCATACGCATGGATGTTTTAGGAGAAGGTGATCATATGGGTTTGTTTAGTTTTTGACCTAGTTTATTTGCACTATTTTTCAAATCATGCGATGTAATGCATCAAAATATATGCTTATGCAAATTTGGGATCTCATGTAGATTGACTGTGTTTTCCCATACTTAGCCAATTTTGTAGTGTAGTAGAAAGAGCTGAGTGAGAATTTTTATGGTGTTACATCTTACACATGTGAATGTTTCAATATAATCTGACCATATGGGTTTATTCAATTTTGAGTAGAGATGATTTGTGCTAAGTTTGAGATCATTCATTGAAGCACATCAAAAGTTATGGATGATCAAATTTGGCCTCTCAAGAAGATTTGGACATTGTTGGCTCTATGATAAAAGTTTATGAGAATGCATGTTAGTGGTGTTATATCTTACACACACAATAGTTCTAGGAGTAGTGGGTCACATGGTTGGATTCTCCTATGAAAGGAGATCATTTGGTCCAAATTTGAGATCTTGCATCGAAGCATAGAAGAAGTTATTGAGGTGAAAAAATAGATACTCATGCATATTGATAGGGTCCACATACTTAGTCATTTTTTAAAGTGTTAAAGCTCGAGCAAGATCAATAGTGCACGTTACCTCCAAGGAGTTAGGATGAAACAATATGAGGATAGGTGCATGACATTTAATGTCTAAGCAAAGGTACATAATAATGATCTAATAATGAGTATACATTCACACATTTTGATCAATGGTGAGCGTTGATTGTTATTGACCTTGTTGATCTACAGAGATTGATAGAGTGTATTAAGTCTAACATTTTGAGAGGACATGAGATGAGGTCAAAGTGATTGTGGTTTAACATTTGAGTTTGGTGGTCTATGCATTAAAGCTTGGACAAGATCGATGGTGTGAGATTGATCATGAGATGAGAGTCTAAGAGATTAGAGCATTGTGTTTGAAGGTTAACTATGATCGTTGCTATTCAAATATTTGAATTTTAACACATGAAAAACTAGAGCTATGTATTTTGACCATATATTTCAATAGAAGATGAATTTGCTCATACAGTAAAAAGAAAAGTTGAAAAAGACTCCATGATGCATCTAATGAACCTAATTTGAAGATCTGAAAGTATGGGCAGACAAAGATATTAAGCTTCAACATCAAATGTGTGTTCATGCTTATTTTGCAAGTGACCCGAGATGGATATTTGAGCTTGTATTATTGTTGTTTTGATGTCTCATAATGAATTATCTATTGGAGCATGTTGTAGACTCCATGAGGATGCTCTGTGTGGATTTTGGAGTTGTCATCAATCTATCTTGAGTATGAACAATGCTTAAGAAGTTGACTATATGTTTTTTCATGGTGACTATGTGCATAGGGTCTCTATTTGAGATATTTGAGCATACTCAAGGGTGAGCTAAGTTGACTGTGATCATTTGAGGATGTCATAGGGGACATAAGGAGTGGACCTATGTAATTGGAAGTGGTCTTGTGTTAATTTTTTGCTCAAGGGTGAGCTATATGGGTGAATAGGTCTCCATGAGACCTATAAGAGCTACAAGTGTCTTATTTAAAAGGTGTAGTTTCTTAAGGGTGACCCATAGATGCTATGTCCAACCTATGTAAAAAATTTTGAGCCTTATATTCATATGATAGATGTCTTAAGGGTTAAAACATGCCTAATGGATGACCAAGATGGTGTTGATCAAGATTGATCTATAATTAGTGGAACCAAAGATGTTGGGTTCTAGATTTGTAAGCGAGAGACTAAGGAGAAAATTGAGAGAAACTTGTGTGTGTGTTGGGGAGTGAAGGAAGGGTAGAGTGCCTTGAGGATGAGTTGAAGAATAAAATAGATTGAGGATTATTTGTATGACCTGTTCGTCATAGTTTTGTTGACATAATAGTGCTCTTACAGATTGAGTATGAGAAAAGGTGAAGAGAGATAAGTTGAGGTCCATCATCAAGTGTTATTGACTTTAGTTTAGAGGTGGAAGTGTTTTCTAGGTGTTGTTGTGGTAGCTCAGCATCTAAGGTGGTTATAGCCTCCTTGCAAGGTAAAACTTTTTAAAAGGTCTGGTTGTTGTTGTAGCTCAGCTAGATAGGTGTGGTATCACCTTGTGGGATTGGAGTCTCACTAAATAGGGATTGTAGTTCCTTGATCAATTGCATCATGTTTAAATTGGATCTTATTTTTATATGATAGTATTCCAATTACATGTTCCAGTGGATTTTATTCCCCAAGAGGGTCTCCCATGTATGTCTTGTGTTATATGATTAATCTTGCATTATCTCTCTTGCTCATTGTTATGTATGTTGTATATGCTTCATGAATGCTTGTGGTTGTTATTTAATTATTTGTAAAGATAATAATTGAAGTTGAATTATTTAGGCTCACTAATTCACCCCCTCTCTTAGTGATTATACCTCTAATAATTGGTATTAGAGTGACATCCTTTGGTAAAAATCTTGATAGCTTGAAGGTGATCTGAGGTATAATGTCCAGTCAGAATGTGCAAGGTGGTTTCTCTACTAAGTAAGCACCGATGTTCAATAGATCCAATTATGCTTTTTAGAGTGTTAGGATGAAGACCTAAATTATGTCCCTGGGGTTTGATGTATGGAAATTTGTTATAGATGATTATACTACATCTATTATTCCTCCATCTAATGTTGCAGAAAAGAAGTTGTTTAAGAACAACTCTAAGACAATGAATGTCATCACTTGTGGTCTTACAAAAATTAAGTTCACCAAAATAATTAATTGCACATCTACCAAGAAAATATGGGATAAATTGAAGACTTTTTTTGAAGGAAATTCAAAGGTTAAGCTTGTTAAGTTATAGACTCATAGAAGGTAATTTGAAAGTCTCAAGATGAATGAAGAAGATACTGTGGCATCTTTTTTGCAAAGAGTTGATGAGATTGTGAATATCATCAGAGGTCTTGGAGAGAATATTGAAGAGACTATTTTTGTTCAAAAGGTATTAAAGTATCTATCCCCCAAGTTTGATCTAAAAGTATCTATTATAGAAGAGAGTTGTGACCTTACTCTATTGAAGATTGATCAATTGCATGGCACCCTAACTACCTATGAGATGAGGAAGAATGATGACATACCACTAAAGAAGGAAGTTGCATTTAAGATAGAGATGAAGCCTAAGAGAATTTCAAAGATAATAAATCTAAATGTGATGACATATCTGACATTGATGATGATGAATTGATAGCTTTGATTATGATGAAATTGAACACTAGTTCAAGGAACTATAAGGGTAAACTACCCTTAAAATGTTTCAATTATGGAGAGATGGGACATTTTGCTTAGAGGTTCCCTCATAAGCATGAAAATAAAGATGATGAATAGCATGATGAAGGTCAAGATGATGACAAGAAGACATATAGGAAGAAAGGATTCAAAAAATATAAAAACAAGAAGAGATCCTTCAAGAACAAGAAGAGTCTTTGCACTAAAGAAGATTGCAGCTCATCAAATAAGAGTGAAGACAGTGACTCAGAATTTGATCATGAAGATGATGGTCTTGATGAAGATGAAGCCCTATTCATGGCTGAGGAAGAAATTTGCTCACATCAGAGGAGTCTACTTGGATTGATTCAGATGATGATGAAGATGAGATGGACTGTGAGACTATTTTGATGAATGCTCTTGAATAATTAAAGATTGAGAAGAAGATCAATAAGAAGATGAAATCCAAGCTCAAGGACTATGAAGAGCAAGTTAGTGTGTATAAGGCAAGATTGAATGAAGAAAATAAGGAGCATGAATATATGATTAAACATCTCAGTCGTCAATTAGAAATTCTATCTGCAAGCCTAAAATCTAAAGAAGATTAATGTTCAAGGTATGTTTCTGAAAATGAATCTCTAAAATCTGAGCTAGAAAAGACAGCTAGTAAGGTGAAGACATTTGTGAGATTTGAAAAGAACACATGTGATCTAGACAATATTCTAAGTGGTTAAAATCATGTTGTGATAGAATTGGTCTTGGCTATGAAGAAGAACAAAAGACTATAACTCAAGATAAGAGGAAGACTAATGTAAACCAAGACAATCATACTTTGAAGATAAATCATCAGATAAGGATTGAAGGTGCTGGTAGAATAAATACAAGTAAAATTAGATAGACAAATGCCATGAGGTATGCAAGATTAAATAGTCACTATTATACATGTAATCAATTTGGTCATAGGGCTAGAGACTGCAAGAGACCTATTAAAAATGAATTTGCATGGAACTATGATGGGGGTCATCAATCAAAAGATGTGAACAAAATCAAGTGTTTTAACTATCTTGATGTGGGACACATTACAAACCATTATCCACATAAGATTAGATAAGGTGAGTCATCTTCAAAAAGGGGAGGTTGTTTTGTTTGTCATGAGATATGAAACAGTATAAATTTCTATCCAAATAAGGTAAATCAAGATACATTTCTTGTAAAATATATGGTGTGCTATAATTGTGAATAGAGAGGTCACATTGCTAGGTTCTGTAAGAAAAGGCCTACAAGACAAAGTAGATTTAATCAGAATCCTAGATTTCAAGAAAAAAGAAAAGTTAACACATGGAATCCAAAGGTGAAAGTGTGAGTCTTCATGAGAATATGGGTCCAAGTAATTTGTTTGTTATAGTAGAGAATGATTCAAAAGTTGAAGAGTACCAAGAGGTCTCATTGTCTGCTCATGTTGAGAATGAAGAGTTCAAGCTCAAGGAGGAGACCAAGATATTGGTTGAGGCTAGTCTTGAGGTAAGTATGGATCCAAGTGAACATCTTGATGTTGTTGAGCAAGCTACATGCAAAGAACATCAATTGTTTGTGCCTAATGATGAGGTTCCAAACTGTAAGGAAGATTTTTTAGATGAAAAGGTATGTAATGAATCTATGTTGTCTCCATATATTATCAATTCATTCAAAGAAGAAAAAGAGAATGTTGTAGTGGATGAGGAGTTTGTTTCTCCTAAGCTGAAGAAGAAGAAGAAGAAGAAGAAAAACTAAAAATAGCAGATGAGCAAGGAAGAGATGAAAGATGAGGAATTGTTTTTGTTTTAGAGCATTGACGTATACAAGGTGTCTCTATCTATGCTTCTTAAGAGACTCTTTTCAAGTGGAGAAGTAAGTGTTGCTATAGTTTATTTTAGTTGTAATAGTATGCAGGGTCAGATTGAAGGTGCTCAAGATGATTATGCCAATCAGAAAAGGTCTTTGGTTGATGGGGAGTAACAAGTTCATGAGCATGTTTCAGATGTTTATGAAGGAGCAGTAGTATAGAGTCAAAATGGGTGGTTCTAGGTGGCTCAATGAGATTGATGAAAATATCAAGAAGTGTTTAGTGATTAGAAAGGTCTATGTATTTCTTTGTATTTATGCTCCAAGTGTTTTTATGATTTGAAGGTATGTTATGTGTCAATTGAGGATTTTTTAGTGCTCTCAATTTTCTCTATTTTTGGTTCAAGGACAAGCAGGCCTAAAATGGGTTATAGGATGTATGGGTTATAAAAGGTATGGAAGCTCAATTTTTGGTCCAAAAGTATGTGATGGGTGTCTATAGGTGCACAAATAATTTATGAGGTGTGCGTTGACTAGAAGGTGGTTTGTTGACCCTACTTGTTTTTGAGATTCTAAGGTTTTGGGCTATGCTAGAAAAGTGGTTTTCCTTATGATTTGAGGTTTGAGAATTCTTAATATGTTGAATGGGATAAATGGGTGGTCAAATCAATATTCATAGAGATTTAAAGTTTTGTGGTTCTCTTGTTATTCAAGTTTTTGTCAATATGGAGGGCTAATTGGCTAGTAGGTTGTGAAGAAAGTATGTTGTAGAAGATGAGATTGGTGATACAAATTGGTGTGCTTGAGGAGGCATATGATATTGCTCTAGATATGGAGTTTTAGGTTTTGAAGATGTGTCTAATAAAAATTTTGGGCTCTGCAAGTCTTAGGTAGGGTTACAAAGAGGCTACACAGGTCTAGTTTGAAGAATAATGTTTTTTGCTCATTTTATCCAAAAGATCAAAGTATGAGTATTTCAAGGTATGTTCTTAGGTTGGTTCATTACATGTTTCCTATTTTTTATAGTATAGATGCAGATTTGGTGGTCATGGTAGGGTATTGAGAAAGAAGGCTAGTAAGCCTACATGGTGGTTCTTCATGTTGTGTGGAGATATGAAGATGCTCAGAAGGTGCAATTTCTCAAAGTTGTTAGGGGGAGTCCCTCTTAGATGTTTATTTATGTGTTCCATAAAAATTTATGTGTTATTATGTGGTTTTATTTCATTGTTTGTAGTGATTGATTGAAGAAAGTATTGACATGAAGCTAGAAGAAGTTGTCAAGACAAGAAGAGGTTGGCTCGAGGTAAGGGGGAGTTGGGATCATATTTATAAGATGTTCCTTTCCTATTTGATAGTATTTATAGGTCCTCAAGATCATTGTGTGCCCACTTTGTCATTGTGTCAAAAGGGTATAAAGTTCTTATTGGGGAGAAAGTTTCTGTTGTAGGAGTGCTTTGAAGAGAGAGAAGGTGAGATATATATTTCTATATTGATGGGTGTTTACATCAATGACAGAGGGAGAGATTATTGAAGAGTTGTCAATGATGTCATGGTGGTTTCATAGAGATGTCGTGGTGAGGGGATGAAGTGACTTGATAGTCTATGTGACAATGACAAAGTGTGTTATGTGCTTATTCTAGTGTGTTTTATATATGGTTGGTTGATATTTAGTATTGACATAGCTTGAGAGGATTAGGGATGAGAATGGAGGTTTGAACATCTGAAAGGGGTCCTATAAGATGTGATATATGCTTTGAGAACTTGTGTGCAAAATCAAAATTCATCTGGTTGATCATAGTTCTCATCTAGACACTTTGGGTGTAGTGGTAGAAAAGTTGAGTAGGTAGTTTGATGACATCACCATTGCCATGTGGGAAGGAGTCAAGGGGATTTGTTCATATAGTTATGATCATTGCATTCCCTAGTTGTTATGTGTCAGATCTCAATTCATGAATCAAAGTGCAATCAAAGTTATAAGGGTGAAAAGTTGGCTTCTCAATTAGAATTCATTATTTTCCCATACTTAACCAAATTTGCAAAGTGGCCAGAAAGAGCTAAGTAAGCATGTTGATGAGGTCATCATTTGCACATGTGGACATTTCAAGAGAAGGTGATCATATAGGTTTGCTTAGTTTTTGACCTAGTTTATTTGTGCTAATTTATAGATCATGCAATGCAACGTGTCAAAAGATATGTTTATGCAAAGTTAGGCTTCCAAGCAGATTGACTGTGTTTTCCCATAACCAATTTTGCAGTGTGGCAAAAAGAGCCAAGTGAGAATTTTTATGGTGATATATCTTGCATGTGTGAAGGTGTTAATATAATCTGATCATATGGGTTTATTCATTTTTTAGCAGAGATGATTTACACTAAGTTTGAGATCATGCGTTAAAGTGTGACAAAAGTTATGGATGATCAAAGTTGGCCTCTCAGATAGATTTGGACATGGTTGGCTCTATGATAGAATTTTTTGAGAAGGCATGTTAATGTCATTATATCTTGCATGCATGAGAGTTCTAGGATTAGTGGGTCACATGGTTGGAATCTCCTATAAAAGGAGATCATCTGATCCAAATTTTAGATCCTACTTCAAAGTTTAGAAGAAGTTATTAAGGTGCAAAAATGGCTACTCATGCATATTGAAAGGGTCCCCATAGTCATTTTTGAAAGTGTTAAAGCTCGAGCAAGATCAATGGTGCACATTGCCTCCAAGGAGTCAGGATGCAGTGAGATGAGGACAGGTGCATGACATTTAACATCTGAGCAAAGGTACATGGTAATGATTCAATGGCAAGTAGATGTTCGTAAAATTTGATCAATGGTGAGCATTAATCTTTATTGACCTTGTTGATCTGCAGAGATCGATGGAATGCATTAAGTCAAAATTTAGAGAGGACATGAGATGAGGTCAAAGTGATTGTGGATTAACGTTTGAGTTTGGTGGTCTATGCATTAAAGCTCAAACAAGATTGATGGTATGATATTGATCCTGAGCTGAGAGTCCAAGAGATTCGAGCATTGTGTTCAAAGGTTAACTATGACCGTTTATATTCAAATATTTGAATTTTAACATAGTAAAAACCATAGCTCTATATTTCAACCATATATTTTGATAGAAGATGAATTTTATCATACAATAAAAATCAAAGTTGAAGAAGACTCCATGGTTCATCTAATGAACCTAATTTTAAGATATAAAAGTGTGTACAAACAAATATTTTAAGCTTCAAAGTCAACTGTGTGTTCATGTTTGTTTTGCAAGTGATCCGAGATGGATATTTGAGCTTGTATTATTTTTGTTTCAATGTCTCATGATGAATTAGTTATGGGAGCATGTTGTAGACTCCATGAGGATGCTCTATGTGTATTTTGGATTTGTGATCAATCTATTTTGAGTATGAATAATGCTTAATAATTTGATTGTATGTTCATTCATGATGACTGTGTGCATAAGGTCTTTGTTTGAGTTGTTTGAGCATACGCAGAGGTGAGATAAGTTGGTTGTGATCATTTGAGGATGTCTTATGGGACATAAGGAGTGGATCTATGTAATTGGAAGTGGTCATGTGTTCATGTTTTGCTCAAGGGTGAGTTATATGGGTGAATAAGTCTCCATGAGATCTATAACAGCTACAAGTGCCTTGTTTAAAAGGTGTATCTGATTAAGGGTGACCCATAGATGCTATGGCCAACCTATGTAGATTATTTTGAGCCTTATCTTCATATGATACATGTCTTAAGGGTTAAGACATGCCTAATGGATGACCAAGATGGTGTTGATCAAGATTGCTCTATAATTAATAGAACCAAAGATGTTGGGTTCTAGATTTGTAAGCGAGAGACTAAGGAGCGAATTGAGAGAGACTTGTGTGTGTGTTGAGGAGCAAAGGAAGGGTAGAGTGACCTAAGGATGAGTTGAAGAAAAAAATAGATTGAGGACTATTTGTATGACCTATTGGTCATAATTTTGTTGACAAAATAGTGCTCTTACAGATTGAGTTGAGCAAAGGTGAACAGAGCTAAGTTGAGGTCCATCATCAGATGTTGTTGACATCAGTTTAGAAGTGGAAGTGTTTTTTAGGTGTTGTTGTGTTAGCTCAACATCTAAGGTGGTTGTAGCCTCCTTGCAAGGTAAAACTTGCTAAAAGGTCTAGTTGTTGTTGCAGCTCAGCTAGACAGGTGTGGTATCACCTTATGGGATTGGAGTCTCACTAAATAGGGATTGTAGTTCCTTAATTAGTTGCATCATGTTTAAATTGGATCTTGTTTTTATAGGATAGTAGTCCAATTGTAGGTTCCATTGGATTTTATTCCCCAAGAGGGTTTCTCACGTATGTCTTTTGTTATATGATTGATCTTGCATTGTCTTTCTTGTTCATTGATATGTATGTTGTATATGATTCATGAATGATTGTGGTTGTTGTTTAAGTATTTTTAAAGATCAAAATTGAAGCTAAATTATTTGGGATCATTGATTCATCCCCCATCTCAGTGATTGTACCTCTAACACTTAGATGAATCTTGAGACTAGAATATTTTATTGAAATGATGCATTCTTTTATTCAAGCTTGATTTTATACAACTTAACCAATTTTGAATCCATAAATAGCCTTATGATGTTAAGATAAATGTGGTAATGGTAGGTCTATTATACTTATATATAGTCAATGGAATGCTTGTTAGAGTAGTTTAACTCTTTAGTAGTGGTACCTAGTTGGGTAGGTGGCTTATGAGTATTAATAACATTAGTGTAAGAGAGTTTCTTTTGAATATTTAGATAGTGGTATCCCTAAGTGACCGCTCCTCCCCTTTTTTAACTATGCTTTTGATATGAGTACACCTTGATTTGGTAGTATATATGTTAGTTGTGTAGAGCATATACTTAGTATTGATTGTGATTTCCAAACTTTTATGGATGATGACCCTTTTTAGGTGACCCTTATCTTTTGCATTGACCATTACATCCTTTTGATAGTCCATGTTATTCTAATGCATGAAAAATCTAGTAGCATATTGTACCATATTTGATGCATACGTCAGGATCTGTATAACTGTGTTTTCTTCATCTTATCACATCTTAGTTGAGAATGGAAAACATTTGGTCATTTAGAGTATGCTTTGATGAGTAGTGCAGTTGATGCAATGTTTTATCTCGGTGATGATTGTTTAGACCATATTGATACTTCTAGTATTTATAATAGATAGCAGATTTCAATGGTCAACACTCAAACATACATACATTTTTACTTGATAAAACTTTAGTGATCTATATTTGACAATGATGTTCCCTATGAGATATATTACTTGAGAGAATTTACAATTAGAGATATGATCCAATATGTTTGCATTGGTATTTATGTGGCACTAAGATGCCATGTGTGGGAGTTGATAGTTTTTATTCTCCTTCATTTGTATTAGTTGGTTGTCATGGTGGATTGTTATGGTCAAATTTCATTGTATACTTTCTCTTCAGTAGCACTTTTTTATGATATGGATTGTTTATTCCATCTCTTCAGTGATGGTTAGTGATTGATAATAGACAAAATTTCTACATGTTACCTTTTGACATTGTATTACTATACACAAAGAGTCTCAAATATTCCTCATGAGATTATAACTACAGTTATTGATATATGTTGAAATGTTATCAGAGAGGACATTGTGGCATGAGTTGGACCGATGCAAATTTTTTTGACATATTTTGACATGGTTACTATCTATAGGTAATGTTATTTGATAGTAGTTTGGTTACATGACAGTCAGAGTTGTGAGCTAGTATAGTATTATTTGGTGATGATATGGCATGGGGATGGAATGTGCAGGGGTTGTTGCTTGCTATCCTTCTTCATTTGTACCAGTTGGTTGTTATGATGGACAACACCATAGTCGATGACATAGTTCAATTCTCCAAATGGCTAGTGGACTATTTTCATATTGGTAATGGCAAGTGGACCAATCTACTATGCCCGATGATGTAGTTTGATTCTCTGTGACCACTACTGTACCACCCAATGCCCTCTTACCTTATTCTTTCTCCCTTTAGGTGACTTGTTAAGTCACATAGTGATTGTGATTTGATCTACTTTCACTATGTTTTGTCGAATTTATTTTAATTTATTTGAATACTTTATTTTAATTTGACTTGAAACCAATACTTTTTTTTGTTTTTTAATATTATAAGTAACCGATCGTTGAAATTATTGATATTTTTTTATGATTTAGATTTCTCTTTTAAGGCCACTTAGTCTCATTTTTTTATTTATTTTAATTTTACATGATTGATTTAATTTTAAAATTTCTTTGGATGATTCTTGGTATTAATTTCACATATGTTCGTAATGTGCATAACTCTTATGCCATTGACATGGTATAGGGGAGAATAAGTGTCTTGGAATACAACTAGTGGGTCATGATGGGAACTGATCATGTGGGTTCATGATACCATCCTTCCCACCCCACCATAAATATATATATATATATATGGTCCTTACATGGAGATATGATTCTTTTAGGAGGTCTAAGAAGTTTATACGATAGAGCACAGTGATTTCTTAGTTATTTCAATAGTGGTATTATTCTATTCTGATAATGTTAGATGTTGGAACCTAGTATGTTGTTGTATGGTTCAATATGGTTTAGCTTGTTTCAACATTGCAAGTTAGTGCATGTACTCTTGTGTTTTAGATGGAACTAGATATTGGGATTTAGTCTTGCCAATATTGTTCTTTATGATTTAATATGGTTCAATATTATTTAGTTATTCTCAAAAAGGGTGTTGCCATAGATGAATACTTATCTTATCAGTGTAATTTTAACTTGATTAGTGTTGACCATTTTTGGTCTAGCAGGCCAAAATCGGTCCCCTTCTTCCCTTGTTGTTTTGATCCAGTTGAATTCGGGTTGCACAAGTCTTTCGACAGAAGATGAACCAGTCCAAAGAGTGCAAGGGCTTTTACAAAGCTTCTTTAGACTCTTGTCTAAGGAAATTCACAAGGAAAGAGAGTGAAAAATGATTCAAGACACCTTTCCTTAAGGTTGGAAAAGTGGTTCAACGTCGGGGTTCAATGACATGATCTTTTCAAGAGTTGGCAACTTTGAACTGTTGAACCATTGAACCGGTTCAACCGATTGGTTCAACAGCTTGGTTCAGTCGGCTTGGTTCAACAACTTGGTTTAGTCAGCTTGGTTCAACAACTTGGTTCAGTCAGCTTGGTTCAACAACTTGGTTCAGTCAGCTTGGCACAACGACATGGTGCATCACTTTGGTTCGACGTTTTGGTTCAAAGGCAAGGTTCAACGGTGAGGTTCATTAGCAAAGTTCAAAGGTTTGGCTCAATCACTTTGAACAACCAGTTGGTTCAAGCACTCAATTCAATCGCTTGGTTCAATCAAATGATTCAATCAGAAGGTTCAAGAGAGTCTCCTGAAGGATAATTGCCCTTGCGGAGGGTAGTCTAGCGCAAAATGAACCATTCCAAGTGCCCTTGCAGAGGGCAGGGAACACTTGTAAAGGGATCAAGGAGAAAGCCAAAAAGTTAAGTTTTCTTCAAAAAAATTTACAAGGCAAAGGATGAGAATTTCTTCGGACAAAATGTCCAAAGGAATTCCTTCAGACATTTTGTCTGAAGAAATCCTTCAAAAGAAAATTCCGTAGAAATGAAAAGGCCAAGGCAAAATCAAGAAATGATTTCTTTCAGACTTTTGTCCGAAGGAATTCCTTCAGAAAAAAAGTCTGAAGAAATTCAGGAAAAGCTGCAGGAGAAAAACCCAAAGAAATTTCGAAGGTCAAAGGAAATGATCAAGATAATTCTTGCAGGAATTTTGTCCATGGGAAAATACCCGAGAGATAAGCCTGAATGAAGGCAAAACACAAGGAAGGATATCCTTCAAACTTTTTGTCTGAAGAATTTCCTTCAGACAAAAGTCCAAAGAAATTTAGCCACTAAAACAATGAGGACCCGACTAAGATAAAAGCCCGACCAGAGCAAAAAAAAGTCGTAGGAAAGGAAAGGGCTGAATAAATTCCAAGGGGTGACAGGCCCGAAGATATCAAAATTGAGCACAGTGAACTAGCCATTGGAGGTTCAAATGCCTAGTGATGGGTGCACAGACGTCAAATTTAAGGTGGTGAAATAGCCATTGATTTTGAAAAAAGCT
This sequence comes from Torreya grandis, assembly GCA_037957365.1. Lineage (NCBI taxonomy): Eukaryota > Viridiplantae > Streptophyta > Pinopsida > Cupressales > Taxaceae > Torreya > Torreya grandis. Next base: position 1,296,633 of record JARHVA010003399.1, on the reverse strand, counting down.
TAAGGATAGGCCGCAAGTGAACTCAGTGACCCACCAAGAAGATAGCCCACCAAGAAGATAGCCCCTAAGGGTCGAAGGAGACAGAGAAGACAAAACTAGGAAGAGACAAAGTGCAAAAATAGACAAAATAGTCCATGTGGCAAAGGGAGGTGTCGACTCAAGGATTTATTCTTGCAGTAGGAATAGTGCCTGCCAAGTGGTCATCAAGAGGTGCAAACAGTGAATGGCATGCCCTGTTTTCTCCACTTTCCATTTATAAGCAGACAAACCACGTGAATATCTGAAAGGAGCAGTCTTGTTTGCAAAAAAAGAGGCACCGCCCATGCTTTCACATTAATGTTTGAACACCAAAGTCAAGATCGGTGATTACACAGCATGGTTCTAGCAGGCCTCTTCTAGAAGGATGATATCAGCAACAACGACTTCCTCTTCCTAATGCTCTCAATGCACATGGGCCACTTGTAAAAAAGGGCACCAAAGTCTTTTCCAAAAAGTGCCAAAGTCTTCTTCTCTATCTATATATATTTTAACTTCTCATTTTGAGGGGGGATCTCTCATATTGTAAGGCAAAGCCCTGCCATTTTTCACCTGGAATCAATAGGATACACATTTTTTACCTCTATTCTGGTTGGATATATCTCTGAGTGTGTTTGAGTGTTAGTCTTGTGTTTAGTCATTGCTTCCTAATGCTTTCACAGGGTTGACACCAATGCACCTGGTATCTACAAGGCACCATTCCTGCAGGTGACAAGAAGAGTTGTATCTAGAGCGCAGAGGTAGAAGGAGGTTACTAGACAGCGTGCTTTTCCTACAACGCCTATGGTAAGTCCTTTTTTTGTGTTTTCATTTAAGCCTCCCTGTCAAGCTCCCTACAGTCTAGTCTTTTTACCAGTTGAAGTGTATGTGTGTGTTCTTATGGTTCAGAGTGTGAGTGTGAGTAGATCAAACTTGTTTGGTGCATCACCCTATTAGGTTAGGTTCTATTTTTTCAGCATCCTTCTCTCTTTTCACCCCCCCCATTATGTGTGTGTGTGTGTGTGTGTGTGTGTGTGTGTGTGTGTGTGTGTGTGTGTGTGTATGTATATGTATGTATTGGCAACTTACTGCAATAACTCAAATGCATCAAAGGGAGCTAGCCTTTATTTAGAGACTCTCCCCCCAATTTTGCCAGACCCTGAGGGGAGTTTCCATTGTAACGTGTGGAAGGCAGGAGCTCAGCATCCTGTCAAGGGTGAAATCCACTGCATCAATAGTTTTTGGCATGCCCGGTGGGACCAACTAGTTTATATCCAAAGAGTTGAAGAATCTTGGTGTGTTCTTTAACCAACCAACCTTTGGAAGCTTTTTTCATCAACACCAATGGCAACTCCGAGTTGAATCAGCTGGTTAAGTAGTCCTGGTGCCATCAAGAAATCACATTTTTTGTATAACTTTGGTGGAGCTTAGGTTGTTATGGAATCACCTGAAACTCCAATGTTCATCCCTCATTGTTGAAGGGTAACTAGGAGAGTTGTTTGAGGTGATTCCATAAACAACCTGAGCTTGATCAAAACTATATGAAAGAAAACAAGGTCCATGGTTCTGAGCAATGGGATTATACATACCATAATACGTTTCAATTGAAGTAGATCTTCTTGTGCATGAGCGGACCCTTCCTAGTCTTCCTCAACTTCCTCAGGTCTCTCAACATGATGGCAAGATCCTAAGTTGGAAGCAAACAGTAAAATCATGGGGTAGGAAAGAAAAGGGGAAAGGTCTTGCTCAAAACTTTGAAGAAGACAAACCTGCTCCTACTCATCATGATGATGCTTGTGACCTCCAAGAATGGATCTTTCAAGAAGATCTAGCCAGAAGAATTGCAGATTTGGAGTCCAGAGCAAGATTCCTCAGCCAACATGTGATGGACGTAGCAGTTTCCATGTCTGAATACACCCCATCTACACACTTCCAAGAGAGCTATCAGGCCACACCTGATATAGATGAAGTGTTGGCCAAATGGAAAGAGGAGAATCATTTGATTATAGCTCAAGGACTGCCTCCTCTTCCACATGATTTTAATCATTAGCCTTCCACTTCATCCCTTCTCAAGGAGGAATCTTTTTTGCAGGAGGCGAGTGAGGAAGAGAAGATCCAATTTGCAGTTTCCCAAGAGGCTATCATGAGTGACAATGAAGAGGAAATCATCATGGAGGCTCCTTTTGAAGACATCATTAGCAATGGAGAAGATGCAGGTCATGCATACATGCAGATTTTCCAGCAATATGAAGAGGAACATAAGCATGGTGAGCTCTCTCCCCCCTTGTTTGATGAACTTCCTTATTGCTTCGATGAGGAGGATAATTGTGCCATGGAGCCTGAGTTGGAGGAGGATCAGATGGATGTCTTTGAACAACTAGAGACTCTGATCCTTGAGTAGGAAAAGGACAAGCATGTCCATCTTGAGGACAGCTTTGAAGGAGACAAGCCAATCAATGATGCAGATCAAGGGGCTTATGGTGATGAACCATCAATGATTGATTTCTTGATAAGATACACCAGCATGAAGAACCAGCAAAAGGCAAGCTTCCAAGAAAAAGAAGGATACATATGTGTTGGAAACATGTTTGCCCCTGATCCACTCAGATGTGAGCCAACTAAGGTGGCAGGCAAGAAGGGAAAGTCACCAGATCTCCATTCCATTCAACCACTTGTCTGGCACCATAAGTTTCCTAGCCAGGAAGGAGACTTAAGAAGTTTTCCCTTTGATCTAGGAGGGAGGAAAATATACTTGGTTAGCTGTACATAGTAGTTTGCTTTCAGTTTTCTTTCCTTGTTTTCCCTAAGTGTTGTTTGCACAAGTAGCGTTGTTAGCCTTGTGTGTGTTTTCCTTTGTGTGTGGGGTAAAAGCTTCATGATTGATTCTTGGATCTACCAGGGTTGTTGCTAACTTTTTCAAGTTTCATCCTGACTCCATGCCCAATGGATTTTAAGGCAACTGGTTTTTAAGCATAATAGGCATGCTTCCCTTGGGAATCGCCAATTTGTTGAACATTTTTGGTCTAGCGGGCCAAAATCGGTCCCCTTCTTCCCTTGTTGTTCTAATCTAGTTGAATTCAGGTTGCACAAGTCTTTTGGCAGAAGATGAACCAATCCAAAGAGTGCAAGGGCTTTTACAAAGCTTCTTCGAACTCTTGTTCGAGGAAATTCACAAGGAAAGAGAGCAAAAAATGATTCAAGATACCTTTCCTTAAGGTTGGAAAAGCGGTTCAACATCGGGGTTCAACGACATGATCTTTCCAAGAGTTAGCAACTTTGAACCGTTGAACCATTAAACCAGTTCAATCGATTCGTTCAACATTTTAGTTTAACAGCTTGGTTCAACAGAGTGGTTCAGTCGGCTTGGTTCAACAACTTGGTTCAGTTGGCTTGGTTCAACAACTTGGTTCAGTTGGCTTGGTTCAATGGCATGGTGCATCACTTTGGTTCAAAGGCAAGGTTCAACAGTGAGGTTCATCAGCAAAGTTCAAAGGTTTGGTTCAATCGCTTTGAACAGCCACTTGGTTCAAGCGCTCGGTTCAATCGCTTCATTCAAAGCTTGGTTCAATTGAATGGTTCAATCAATAGTTCAATCAGAAGGTTCAAGAGAGTCTCTCGAAGGACAATTGCCCTTGCAGAGGGTAGTCAAAAGAAAAATGAACCATTCCAAGTGCCCTTGCAGAGGGCAGGGAACACTTGCAAAGGGATCAAGGAGAAAGCTGAAAAGTTAAGTTTTCTTCAGAAATTTTTACAAGGCAAGGGATGAGAATTTCTTCAGATAAAATTTCTGAAGGAATTCCTTCGGACATTTTTTCCGAAGAAATCCTTTGGAAGAAAATCCCCCAGAAATGAAAATACCAAGGCAAAAGCAAGAAACGATTTCTTTCAGACTTTTGTCCGAAGGAATTCCTTCAGACAAAAAGTCTGAAGAAATTTAGGAAAAGCCACGGGATAAAAACCCAAAGAAATTCTGAAGGTCAAAGGAAATGATCAAGATAATTCTTACGGATATTTTGTTCGCGAGAAAATACCTGGGAGAAAAGCCTGAACGAAGGCAAAACACAAGGAAGGATATCCTTTAGACTTTTTGTCTGAAGGATTTCCTTCGGACAAAAGTC